>CAKNYM010053398.1:840288-873076 GCA_932195095.1 Andricus curvator
TTTGAAAAAGAGTTATATATAGATCTAGATGAAATTTGCTCCTGGTTGAAGTATTAAAATAGTTATAATAATTAAACTGCAATATTATAAGTTTTAGGGAGAATTTAAGATGCATTTAGGAGTCTTTGAAAAAGACGCGTCAATGCAATAAAATAATTTTTAATCCCTGGCAATTTGCGAAAAGCTTTAAAGTGTGAGGATTTCTTAAAAATTTTGAAATTCCTTCGAAACCATCAAAATCAATTGAAAATTCCTACTAATGGAGAGCGGAAAAAGATCCTAAAATATTTGAAAATCCTTGAAATTCCCTGAAGCGTTATTATTTTCTTCAAATAGGCTCTTTGGGTTTGAAAAAGAGTTATATATAGACATATATTAAATTTTCTCCTGCTTGCAATATTAAAATAGTTATATTAATTGAACTGCAATATTATATTTTTGTTTTTGGGAGAGTTTAAAAATGCATTTAGGATTCTTTGAAAATAAGGCGTGAAGGGAGACGCCATCAGTTTAATTTTCGAGTTTTCCAACACCTCAAAATGTCTTGAACGATTTACCCCCCCCCCCCAACCTCACTTCTAAAATAAGTTTCACAGATATAAAAAGATAAATAATATATTTTTTAAACTTATTAATCGTTATTGCGCTGGATCATAATAGCTCACGAAGGGTAAGTCAATAGGTCATTCAACGCGTCTCGAGGACGCGATCAAATATATCACATACAGTACTGTAGTATTCCTAATATCAAGAAAGTTTTTCTTATATAACCAGAATAACCCATTTTTTTAAACTTCATAAATCGGTACGGTCACGTCAAAAAAGATTCCAAAATAGGTCGATCGATGCGTCTCGAAGACGCGAACAAATACTTCAGATATAGTTTCGTTGTATTTCGAATACCAAAAAAAATTTTCTCATATAAAAATGGTGAAATTTTTGTTTTCTAACTTTTATACGAAATAAAAACCACTTCTAATTGGTCGATCTAGCTCAAAATCCTATCAGACCTGAACATCATTCGGATCTTCAATTCCTACAAATTTCATGATCATTTAAAAAATTGAATTTTCAAGCCTTTAGGTAAAATTTTAAAATAAGGACATTATTTTGATTTGTATTTGAATAAAAATTAAACTGTTTTAGAATGGCGCATTAAAACAAATCATAATTTTATATTCAAATTATAGAAATTTCAAAGATTCAAAGTGATTGAATAGATTTTTGTACTAAAAAATGTGGGAAATTGTAGGAAATTATAACACATTTTTAAAAAAATGCAGAAACCTCCCTCGAAATTCAAACATCATTATGTATATATATATAAACGTTATTATGTAAAATTTTCAAGAGATTACCATATAACCTTAGGAAGGGAAAAAACTTATTTAACATTTTCATTAAATTTATCAACAATTCTGAAATTCAATTACAAAACAACCTGGACAGTCCTTTTGCTGAAACGTTTCTAGAGATAATATTGAAATAGCTCTTTCGATCTTAAGACACATTTCTCCTTTTTCTTCAGACTCGAGTGAGAACTTGAGCACTTTCTGCAGTGTTCTCCTATCGTTTTAGCTCACTCCGTTACGCAGGCATGTCGTTGAGATACTAAAGTTGACGGTGAGAAAAAGATCATATGCTCGGATAAAAAAATAAGGGTGAGTGTCGAGGGTATGGATAAATTTGGGATGGGAAAAATACGAAAAACGAGCGTGAGCGATTATTTTCCAGGGGAAAAACTTAGCCTCGAGAAGGAACAAGAATAAAACTTTCAAAATCTTCCTTATTCTTGACCTCTGATTCCTTTCTTATATTCTTCTCTTCACGACAAAACAATTCTTTTCATAATTATCGATTTTTTTCACTCTAAACTTGCTTTTAAATCAAAGCATCATTGAAAACTATAAAGATTTTTAATTTATTATTGCACTACCTTGGCCTATTGAAATTTGAAACAATACGAAATTGAAATTTACTTAAAACTCGAATAGAATTTAGATCTTTCAAACGCTCGGTTCCAATTCATTAGATATGTAATACATTGTATTAGCTTGATTTTGCTCCATTTATTCGATTCTACTATCATTTTTAAATAAAATACGCGAAAAACTTCGTTTTTTAAGTTCCTTAATTTCTCCTAAACTGATTTCTCATTTTCCCTGACCATTAACATTTAGAGCCGAAAATTCTAATCTTGTGAGATTTTCAATATATAATCTTTTATAAATGGCATAAGACAATTTTAAATTCAAATTTATAAATTGCTTCCCCATACAGGCAGTTTTGTAATGACCTGAACTTTTACAATTGATTTCCACACGGAAAAAAAAGATCACTTGAATAAAAAAAATGCAGTACTGAATATGTCCCATAAAATATTTTTTTAATTGAAACAAGACAAATTTGTTCAATTGAAGAAATTTGTTATAGGACTTATTCAGTACTGCATTTCTTCGATTCAATTTTTTCAATAATTTTTCCTATTGAAGGTCTGATAGGATTTTGGGTTAGAGAAGCTAATTAGAAATTTTTTTTGCGTTAAGAGATTTGGAAAAAAGTGTTACCTTGTATATGAGAGAAAAAGTTTTTTAATATTCAAAATGCTTCCACTTTTACCTCACTGAAAAACAATTGAAGTGAACTATAGATAAACAATGGGAAAGGAAAAATTGGAACTTTTTAAATTATGATGATGATGTTTATAAACTTCTCTACTTAATTTTGTTGTCCTGATGAGGAAAACTTTAGGTTTTCGAAACGTCGATGGAATCAAGGATACAACAAACGAATCTCTTTGGTCTAAAGTATGTCATTTTACCAACTTGAATATTATATATTTTTCATAAACTATACCACTCACACAAACAACATCGTTTTCTAAACATCTTTTCTAATCTAACTATTATAACGTATTGAAACAAGTAAAACAATTAAATGTGTCAGTGAAACTGATGTGAAAGTGAAGTGAGAAAGTTACATAAGCGACATCTGAAATTATCCAGTTCTTAACGATTTCAAAAATTTGAAACATTAAATTCAAATTTAATTTTGAGTTCTTCCAATTGTGTATTTAATTAATTACCTCATCAATTTTAAACAAATTCCTCATTAACAAATTTCAAATATGTAAAGTTGATCTTCTGAACTTCTCAAGTAACCGAAATATTTTCCGTCTTAATAGTTAATGGGAAAGAACAGAGATGAAATGCAAAAGATCCTTATTTAATATGCGACACTTAATACAAAAAGACTATTTCCCATTTCTGCGAAATAGAACTGGGTGAGGGGGTGGGTCGTGGATACAAATGAGACTGTAGGGATGGGAGTATTATCGCACATCCTGCGGGAGCTATTCATCCTGCCTCTCTGCCTTCTACCCTGATAAGAGAAAAGCTCTGGAAGCGGCCTCAGGCAAATCTTTGCTGGCTACCGGAAATAATCGAGAACCTTCTCTTAGAGGCAAATCGCATTTTGCTTCAAAGGCAAAATTATTTTGAAAACAAATTAATAATTAAAGATACAAACGAAGAACGCTAAATAGAATAACTAAAAGAATAAAGAAGATATTTCAAAAAATAAAAGACCATAATACGATTGTAGGTTTCTTTGAAGAAGTAACTTGAAGACTGATGGTTAAGAGCTTGGGAAGATATAATCCAGATCAAACTTAATGAGGTCTTTAATTTTGGAAAATAACTAGAAACGTGCATTACTTCGCACGAAAATTAGCACTTAGTGTCTGGCTCTGAAATATTTTTTCTACTAAAATATAGATTTTGACGGCTGACTTGATGTGGGATTTGCTACTGAAATAGAGATGTATGTGTATAGGTCATTTTTCAATGAAATATTATTGGGTCAAAAACAAACTAAATAAAGTTTGTAACTGACGAATTCGAAAGGAAATTTGACAAGCTTTACGATGGTGATAAGTATTTCTAAAAAAATGTATGTCCTTCCTACATTTTGTTGAAATTGAATATTGAAATTCCGAATATCTCAAAACACTTATTCGCAGATTTTGATGAGTTTTGCAATTATTCAATTATTTCAATTAATAAGTCAGAATATCATGAACTGTACATATTGTATCCAATCAGGGCTATAAACTATAAACCAGAAACTCCAAGCTTTCTTTTAATATGCATTTTATAAAAATCTTAGGATACGTGTTTTGGGATATTCAGAATTTAAACTTTCAATTTCAAAAAAAATATATATGTGAATGTAATATTTTTTGAAAAAAGGTTTACCCTCCATAGCTCGGTAATCATGCAATATGGTTTCTTATGCTTTTGAATCTACAATAGGCTCCTATAGTACGTCTTTCGGGGGGGGGGGGGGTCATCCGCTTTTTTTAAAGATTTCTGAGTTAGGGGGGGGGAGTGTTAACGCAGAATATGATATCACACATGGAGAATAGAAATGGCAATAACAATTTTTTGAAATGCTTGAAAAAATTAAAATTAGTAATTTTATTTGACAAGTAAAGCATCTAAATACAGTCATCACACTCTTACCCCTGTTCCCCTCTTTTGCAAAGAATTAAAAATTAAAAATGCGAACTGAATTAATAGAACCAAATAAGAAAATCCAACTCTTTTTTATTGAAACTCAATTCATTATTGAAAAGTCTACTAATATATTTTTGGTTCAGAATTTGGTTTAGAATGCTACTATTTGATTGAAGATTTAACTACTTTCTAGAAACTTCTTGTTTTTGCTAAAAATCAATTTTTTAAACTCAAAATTAAGCTATTTTAATTCTATTTTTAAATCAAATTCGGACGTTCTTAGTTGAAAGTTTAACTATTACATTTTTCTTTTAGTTGAAAATTCAACAATTTAGTTGAAAATGTACATGTATTTTGTTGTAGATTCCTCTTTTTTGGTAGAAAATTAATTCACTTAATTCAAAATTCAACTACCTGGTTGACAGTTGAACTACTTAAAAAATTTTTTTTTTAACTAGAAATTATATTGCTGCATCTGCATTTGAAAATTGATCCTTTTTTTTTGAAAATTCAACCATTAGATTGACTGAAAAATCTTTCCTGGCTGAAAAATCAACTCTTTTGATGAAAATTCGTCTCTTTGGTTTGAAAATTCATCTCTTTAAGTGGAAATTTAATCTTTTTTCTTGCAAATGTAACTATGTGATTCAATATTATTCTTTTTTTGTTAAAGATTCGACTACTTTGTTGAAAATTCGTCTTTTGTGATTGAATTCAACTGTTTTTTTTTAATTAAAAACTTTCTTGGTCGAAATTTCAACTATTACATTTTCCGTTGAGAATAATATTTTTTGGTTGAACTCGACTGTTTTTGATTTAAAACGAAAATCTTTTTTTGCTTGAGAGATAACTATTATATTTTTTGTTGAGAATTAATCTTTTTTGTTAATCTTTTATTTTTATTTATCTTATTATGATACTATATATATGTATATGTATATGTATATGTATCACGTTTTATTACTATTAATTCTATTATTTTTTTTTTTTTGAAACTTTAAATAATTTCTTAAAAATTAATTTTTTAGATTGAAAAATTCTTCCTTTTGGGTTGAAAATTCTATTAGTTGTGTACAAATTTCAAATGCTTGGTTGAAAATTAACCAGTTGGTGGAAAATTCATATTTTTGGGTTGAAAATTCAACTGTTTATTGTTTTGGTTGTGGATTTAACTAGTTTGTTGAAAACTCGCCTTTTTTGTTTAATTCAAATATTTTGGATTCAAAATGTTTTCTTTGTTTAGAAAAGTATTACATTTTTCGTTGAGAATTACTCTTTTTTGATTGGGAATTCAATTGCTTGGTTAAAGTTAAACTTCTTTGCTAAACATTACTTTTTACTATTGAGGATTCATCATTTTAGTTGAAAGTTCAAATATTTTACTGCAAACGTCATCATTGTTGAACATTCCACTATTTTGTTGAAAATTTAACTGTTTTGCTGAAACGTTTGCTTCTTTGGCTTGAAAATTCAACTATTTGGTTAAAACTTTAACTATTTTGTAGGTCGAAAATTTAACTATGTGGCTACAATTTCAACTATTTTGTTAAAAAATCAACTATTTTCTTCAAAAGTCTTCTTTTTGGTTCAAAAATTCAACTTGTGTGTTAAAAATTCGTGTTTTAGAGTTGAAAATTCATCTTTTTCGGATTGAAAATTCAACTTTCTTCTAAGAAAATCGACCTTTTGGCTTGAAGATTCGACTATTTGATTAAAAAAGCAATTGTTCGTGGTTGAAGTTAATTCTTTCTTATTTTTTTGAAAATTCGACCATTTGGTTGAAAATTTGTCTTTGTCGGTTGAGAATGCCACTATTTTGTTGAAAATGCAACATATTTTAAATTGAAATTTCAAGCGTTTTATATTGAATTCAATTGACCTATACATAATTTCATTAAAAAGAATTTATACCCCTATCATTCCCCTATTTTTGTGAAAAAATCACCCTATTTATCCTGTTTTGATAGCTAGCATTTTGGGCTGTGAAATCTGTTAAAATGTTATGTGCATTTTTTGTGTTTAATTTTATTCGTTTATCCGATGAAAACAATGGAAAAATTTGCTTCAAAAGGGGGGAGTGTTCGAGCTTTAATTGATGATCTGTGTTTGTCACCCCTCTGCGAGGGGTGAAAACCCGTTCAAAACAGCGTGACGTAGTTTTCGAACGGCACCTTATTTGTTATTAGAATATTATTATAAATGCAATATTTCATAATTGTATGCACATAATTTGAATCCTGAGAATAAATGCAAATGCTACGGTTATATTTAATCTTTGTTCTATATTTACTAGTTTCCTCTTTCTTGGAGGCAATTTTCCACAAGGAAACGCAACACGACTCCCAGGTGTGCCGCAAGAACCATCCAGCAAATGCTTGGCATGGAACTTTCAGAGTATTTCAGTAATTAAAACAACAAACGCAATTTTCATTAAAAAACGTTATACGAAAAAAAGTAAATTTAGTGTATTCTTCTTTTTATTCAATTTGTGATATTAAGTATATAACTAATTTATTTAGAATTCAAACTTAACACTTATTTCCTAGATTAGTTTCTTCAACTCATCAGTTTTGTTTGCGATATACAAAGCTAGTTGTACTGAAGGAAATTCGATTTAATTATAAAATGAAATTTTTCTTTGAGCGTAGGAAATTAAGACTTGCATTATCCAAATTTTGAAAGAGTTAAATTTGAAACCGAACTATTCATTTGTTTACAACTTTTAATTTAATTTAAGAATATATCTTGAGGTTTTAAAAATATTTAAAAAATTCAACTCTTCTGAAGTATTTCAAAATATTTATAGGGATTTCACAAGATTTCAAGCTTATAATGATTTCAAGGGGTTACACTGGATTCTAAGTGATTTTTTAACATATTAAGGAATTTGAGAGGATTTCTAGGAATTGAAAAATATTTTCTAAGATTGTAATGTGACTCTGAGGATTTCAAGTAGTTTCAACATTTAAAAACAAATTATGAGGCATTTTAAATAATTTCAAAACAATTTATGGGATTGCCCGAATTTTCGAACTTTTTCAATTGCTTATGACGGATTTGAAAAAAGTTTGAAGTTTTTTAAAGGGTTTGAATAGGGTTTGAAATTATTTTATGAAATTTTGAAAGGTTCGAAAGGTATCAAAAGATTGTGACTGTTAGGAGCAATTTTTAAATTTTTTATTCTTGACTAAATTAGCTCTTCCCAGTGCAACACAACTTAGTTCTTAAAATATGGAAACATCCAATAATCGCATTCAAAACGCGTGTGTTTGTTAGCTAGTTTAACTATAAAAGCTTTCAATTTGCAATTCTGCAATTTTTTTTTATCTAAAAGCATCCAATTTAGAAAGCTCAATATCAAAATTGTTTTGAATTTTTGTAATAAATTTTTCAAATTTGCAATAAAGTTTCAATTTGTAACTTTTTAAAACTGAAATTATGTAACTGTTCATGTTTTCCATTTGAAAATGTCCAGTTTTGTATGTTTCCTGGTAGAAACAATTTTTACAAGAAAGTACAACATTTCTACAACTGTCATTTTTTGTTAAAACATGTATTGTTTTGTAAAAAAAATGTACAAAATTTAGCAATAGAATACAATTAAGTCCAAATAGATAATTGTGTCTTGTATTTAATATATTTTTTTCACTTTGTTGTAAAAATCTACTCGGTATAAGAGAAAAGTACAGGATTTTTTTCAATTTGGATGTTTGACGTCATAAAAACACTTTTAATTTTACGTAAATTATTGTACAAAAATTACAAATCTTCACCAAAAAATAAAAAATTTCACAAAAACTTTTTCTATTATAATAAATCACAGATCAAGATAATATCAAACTTATTGAAAATCGAATATTTTGAAGATATGGAAATAAAATTTTGAAGCCTTCTAAGGATATTTAAAGGTTTTAAGGAAATAAAAAATTTTCCTTAAGATTGCTGGGAAATTTTTTTATGATTTTTTATTGGGAAGAAATAATGTTCAGAGAATATTTAAAAACATTTTGATTAATAACTTATAATTTAACAATGATTAAATCAGAAAAAATTCGAGGAAGTTTAAAATGTGTCAAAAAAATAATTTTTTCCCATCAAAATTCCTAGAAAAATAAAAATGTTTTTTGTTGAAAACCTAATTTTAAAAGAATATTTGAAAGGATTTTCAAACTTTTCAAAGAAAGAATTTAGACGATTTTAAGGGAATTTTAATAATCTTGCGTGAATTTCGAAAAATTGTAGTAAAAATTCGTGTTGAAAGATAATAACAAAATTTTCATTACATTCCTGGAAAATTTTTAAATTATTTTCCTCAAATGAATTTTTAAGAGAATATTCAAAACGATTTCAAAACAAAATTTGATGTACCAATTAATGTTTCTGGCTTAGAATTAATTAAAATGATATAGTTTATCAAATTTATAAATTTGTTTATTCATTTTTTAATTTATAGCATTGAAAATAATAGTGTGGATGTCTATCTTTTGACATCTTCGAACTGTACAATGTATAAAAGTTAACAATGAAAATTTTGCAGCTCAGCAGCTTTTATTGATAAAATTTTCAATTGAAAGGTGTTAAAAGCTTTCATTTTATATGCATAACTTATTGAGCGCTCTAATTTAAAAAATTTTAAGCTTTAATTTAAAAATATTTGAATTCAAAAGTGTTCTACTTTGAGTGTTTTAATTTGCAGTTGATTTTTGTATAACTTTAAATGAAAAAATGTTTATCTTTAAAAGTTTGAATTTATTAATTCCAATGACCATGTTCAATTATTTCTCAATTTTTCAAGTTTTATTTGCGGTCAAAAAGTTTGTTTTTTTCGACGTAGGAAGACAAGTAATGAGATAATTGCAATGACATAATTTTAAATGACATATATGGTGTCCAACAGATTGCTATATACATGAAGAAAAAAAGCTTCAAACGTAAGAACATTTTGTTTATTAACAATTATTTATTATTGTCTTTTAATATTCTACCATTTCTGTGAAGTTTGAACATAGACGCTTTTTTTGTAATATAGCCATCATGTATACATCTTAATTTAAAATTATCTCATTGCAATATTCTAAATATTTGTTATTCTAGGTAGAAAAAGAACAACTTTTCGGCTGCAAAACCCGTAAATTCCTGTAGATTCTTATTGTTGTCAATTCTTGTAGGAAATTTAAAATACAATAACATGCATCAATATACAAAATTTTAAGAAATTCGTCCAAATAATAGAAAAAAGTTGTACTTTTATGTAATTTTGGTTGTAATTTATTGGATTTATTTGTAGATTCCTGTGAAAATGGTTTTAGCTTTTTGTACTTTTTTGTAAAAATTGTTCAATCAGAATTATTACTTCAAATTGCTTAGTTTTCTATGTTTTTATTGTTAAATTATTCAATTTTGAACGCCTCAAATTTAAAAATACGATTTTTCATTGATTAAATTTGAAGTTAGACAACCACGTTATTGCCTAATTTTCCTTCCAAAAAATTAGTAAACGTAGGCGCCGGGCGCCTACGAGTAAAGGTTTCGTAGCTTGAGGTGCTTATATTTTTGATTTTATCTCAATTTTGAGCCCTATCTCTATATTTCGTCCTTGGTAAATTTTAGGTCATATGTCAATTTCGGGCCCTATCTCAGTTTCCGGCCATACGTTCATATTTGGCCCTATGTCAATTTCGAGCCCTATATATATCGTGGGACCTATATCAATTTTGGCCCCTATATTAATTTTGGACCCTAAACCCATTGTGGGCCCTATGTCTATTTTGGGCCTTGGCCTAGTTTTGGGTCCTTTATCAATTTTGGGCCCTAAGTCGAATTTTGGCATTTTGTCTACTTTAGGTCTTACATTAGTTCTGGGCTCTATATCAATTTTGGGTCCTAAGTCTAATTTGAGCCCTATGTCAAATATGAGCCCTATGTCACATTTGAACCCTATGTTAAATTTGGGCACTATATCAATTTTGAGTGGCGATGTCAAATTTTGCCCCTATGTCTATATTGGGCCTTATATTGGTTTCGGGCATTATATAAATGTTAGGACCTAAGTCGAATTTGGGCCCTGTCTTTTTTGGGCCTTATATTGGTTTTACGCCCTATATCAAGGACCCCGCACCACATGCATTGAAAAAAGGTCTTGATGGATTTTTCTAAATTTTGGATATGTTGTAGATCATGACATCCCCGATAAAAAGTGCTTATGCCAAAAAGTCAAAAAATGAGCAGTTTTTTGTGCCAATTACACGAAAGGTCGTAATAAATGCCGTTTGGGACAATCGCTGCAGAAACTACTGGACTCTGGTGCCATATTGATATATCATGCCCAGAACACTGAACTTCCGCTATTTTGTAGTTTATGACCCCTGTTAGAAGTGTTTATGACTCAGGGTCAAAAATAACCAAGTTTTCGTCCTAACAGAATCAAAAGTCGACTTTAATTATATTTCCTTGTATGTGACCTCCGTTAAAAGGACTTGATGGCCCAAGGTCAAGAAGTGGACAGCTTTTCGCCCCTATCGCGTCAAAGGAGGTGTTAAAAGCCCTTCAGGAGAATCACCTCAGAAACTGCAGGACTCTGGTGCCATATTGATATATCATGCCCAGAACACTGACCTTCCGCTATTTTGTAGTTTATGACCCCTGTTAGAAGTTTTTATGACTCAGGGTAAAAAAATGACCAAGTTTTCGTCCTTATAGAGTCAAAAGTCGAGTTTAATTATATATTCTTGTATGTGACCTCCGTTAAAAGGACTTGATGGCCCAAGGTCAAAAAGTGGTCAGTTTTTCGCCCTTATCGCGTCAAAGGTCGTGTTAAATGCCCTTGACCTTGGGCCATAAAGTCCTTTTAACGGAGGTCACGTACAAGGAAATATAATTAACGTCGACTTTTGACTAGTTAAGGACGAAAACTTGGTCATTTTTCTACCCTGAGTCATAAGCACTTCTAACTGGGGTCATAAACTACAAAATAGCGGAAGGTCAGTGTTCTGGACATCATATATCAATATGGCACCAGAGTCCCGCAGTTTCTGCGCTGATTCTCCTGAAGGGCTTTTAACAAACCTTTGACGCGAAATTTGACGAAAAATTGTCCACTTTTTTACCTTGGGCCATCAAGTCCTTTTAACGGAGGTCACGTGCAAGGAAAGATAATTAAAGTCGACTTTTGAATAGTTAAGGACGAAAACTCGGTCATTTTTTTATCCTGTGTCATAAACACTTCTAACAGGGGTCATAAACTACATAGTGGCAGAGCGTCACAGTTCTGGGCATGACACATCAGCGTGGCGCTAAACAGTTCCGCAGTTTATGCAGCGATTTTTCCAAACGGCATTTATTACGACCTTTCGCGTGATAGGGATGAAAAACTCTCAATTTTTTGACTTTTTGGCAAGAGAACTTTTGATCGGGGATGTCATGATCTGGAACATATCCAAAATTTAGAAAAATCCACCGAGACCTTTTTTCAATGCATTTGGTGCGGGGTCCCTTTGGGTCGTAAGTCGAATTTGAGCCCTATGTCAAATTTGGATCATCCTTCGATTCTGGGTCCTTTGCCGATTTTGGATCCCATGTCAGTTTTGGGCCCTATGTCTGGACGTACAGCCAACCGAAACTATAAGGGTTTCTGCCTGGGGCTACGAAACCCTAAACATATATTAACTTACCTTTTTTTTCAGCAAATATATCTACTTGGGCGTATGTCACGTTCAGGACCGCCAAGATCAGCAGCAACGACGCACTGAAACTAATGGTTGTATTATTAGCTTGATTGCATTCTCCGGTTGGTTAAAACTAATTAGAAAATTTCTTAAGAGTATACAGCGCACCGAGGGGTCGACCACTCTGAATTTTCGTGTACCAGGAATAAATTCACGAGGAAATATTCGGCAAGATAGAGAATATACCGGAATATTTGAAAATACAAAGAATATGAAGAATATGGGAATATGTAGGAACATGTATGAATGTGAGGGAATATTTGGAAATATGAGACAATATTTCGGAAAATATTTAAATTATGTATATTAAATTACATATATATATTAAATACACTGAACTTACAGCTTAGGGGCGGGGGTGGGGTGAAGGGTATGGCAAAAGTCCATGATTGTTGACGAGGTTTGAAAGTGAATTATTTTTCGAAAGTCACAGTTTCAAAAGTCACACTTCTTTGTTGAAAATTCGTCTTTTTGGTTTGCAAATTCATCTGTCTGTAAAAATTGCACCGTTTTTGATTAAAAATGCAACTGTCTGGTTGACAATAATAATCTGTTTCGGTTGAAAATTAAATTTGTTATCAAAAATTCGATTGTCTTGTAGAAACTTCTTATTTTTTGCTTAAAAATTCAACAATTTGGTAGAAAATTTAACTAATTGGTTGAAACAGGATGCATTTTGTTGAAAATTCGTTTTTGTTTGGTAAAATCCAACTTTTGTTTGTTTTTAATTAAAATTTTTCAAGTAAAATATCAACTATTACGTGTTTTGTTGAAAATTCATCTTTTTAGGTTGAAAATTCAATTCCATGGTTGAAAATTGAACTACTTTTTTAAAAATTCATTTTTTTTTTTTTGGTTGAAAGTTTATAATTTTTCGAATTTTTAAATTAAAAATCATTTTTCAAACTGAAAATTCAAATCTTTTATATAGAATTTTTTTAATTCAAAAATAATTCTCTTAAATGCAAATTTAAATATTACATTTCTGGTTAAAATTGATCTTTCTAGTATGAATATTCAATTACTTAGTTAAAAATTTTTAGAAACGAAACAAATATGAACTAAAAATTATTCAAATAAAATTGGGACTCACATCACATCCATTGTTCAAACTATTTAATTGAAAATGTATGGCATTTTTTTTTTAAATTCGTCTTTTTAGTAGGAAATAAATCTTTATGGTTGAACATTCAACTATTTGGTTAAAAATTCATGTATTTTGTTAAGAATTTATCTTTTTGGTTCAAAATGTAACTCACAAAGGGGGATACGTGGTACAAAATTTCAGAAAAAAAACTTACGTTCCTTATGTACGGCCCATAATCAGCCATTGAGACAATTTTCCGGTATGTTGTAATTTGTTGAATTAGCGCACATATTATTTTAGCTAATTGGCGAAGAAGTTGAAGAATATTTTTCAAGGCAAAGTAAAGAAATAGTGGCATTAGCAAACAATCGTGAAAAAATAGTGTATTCAGTCTAATTTTTTTTTAATAGTAGCAAAATAGTGTCGTCGCTCAAAAAAGTGTCAAATAGTTAAATCGTTTAAATAGTTGGAATCATTGGACAAATGCACCAGATAAAAAGCTATACGAATACAATCGGTGAATGGAAGGGAAGAAATCGGGAAATTGGGAAATACAATATTTCAGAATATTTGTGAATATTTTGGAATACTTCGAATATCTGGGAATATGTAGAAATATGTGGGAATATGTAGGAATTAGTTACTTCCACTTCAACCACCAGCCAACTTCACTTCGTTTAGTGCTGAGGGGAAAACAATGGACCAAATGCATGGGACAAAACTTTATTTTTGTAATATCTTCGTGATAAATAATAATTATCATTTTATTATTTCATTATATAGTTCTTAAAAATATAAACTATTTTCAAATACACTAATACAGAAAAAATTAGTTTTTACGAAGATATTAGCAAAATAGGGAAAAATGGACCGAATCTCATGTATTTGTTCGGTCCATTGTTTTCCCCTCAGCACTCAACGAATTGAAGTTAGCTGATGGTTGAAGTGAAAATACCTATCCTAATACAGGGTGTCTAGTGATCAGGCAATTCGAAATTCCCGGTTTTTTCCCGATTTTTTCCCCGTCAAATTTTTTTCCCCCGACCAAGTTTTAGACGTCTTTTTGTGGTTTTTAAAAGTCAAGGTATACATAGAAATAGGAATTTTAACATAATATACATAGAAAAAATCTGCCCGCTGCGCGAGTACTCTCTCGTCGCATAGGACTTTTGAAATTATAGGTCAAACCATCAAAAACTGAAATTTAATAAGCGTGAATTCTCTTTTGTTAAAGCTCCTTTGGCTTTAACGAACACATTCTCATCACGAGTCTCGTGAGAAAAAGAGGTTAAAAGCAATTTTTCAGAGCTAATTTGAAAACAATTTTGTTATCAAACATTTTATTGTACCTTGAGTCTTTTTGTCAAAAAATTCAATTTGTTTATTTGTAATTTTATTTTTCACGATTAAGCAAAAAATGCGCGTCTTATCAAAAAATGATTAATAACTAATTTGTAGCTCTTTTTCGGGTGAACAACTTTTGTCTATTTATTTTTTTCGTGGCTTGTGTCGTTTTTCGTGAGGATAAATTGTTCGAATTTCCGAGTACTACGAATGGCCATACATAGAATTTTCAAATCTTGAAAAAAAAAATGATCTCAAAAATTTTGAAAATGCTACAACTTTTTGAATTTTTATCCAAAATAGCTGGCTAAAGAACTTGTCCTTTTCTTTTATGTCTTAAAAACGTGTGCCAAAGCTCAATCCAATCTGATCATTTTTCTAAAGTTATCGTGCCTACAGACAGACAGACTACACACTAAATACAAACTACAAACAGACAGCTTCTTGAATATCGTGTTTTCTGACTCAGGGGTTCTTAAAACGATTCATTACAAATTTGTAGATCTTTTTTAGGTGCACAATTTTTGTTGATTCATTTTTTTTTATCTTGCATAGTTTGTCCGCAAAATCGAATTATTGTTGATTTTTCATTATTTTTTGTGGAGTCAAAATTTGAATTTTCGATTTTTCAAGAAAAACCAAAAAGCTGTTATGATAATCGTGTAGGTACATAGAATTTTCAACTCTTGAAGAAAATGGTCTCAACAAACTTGAAAATGCTACAACTTTTTGAATTTTGATCCAAAATAGCTGGCCTACAGACTGCAGACAGAGTACAGAATACAGACAGACTACAGATTACAGACAGACACCTTCGTAAAAATCGTTTTTTCAGACTTAGTGGGACTCAAAACGTGGAGATTTGATGAAAACCAATACCTTCTCATTAGGATAAAAATGTAAAAAATTACATAAATCGGTACTTAGGATAAGCATAGGAAGGAACCTTGCGACTGTAGATAAAGTGGAAATGGAATAAAAAGAAGATAAAGTAGAAAAAAGTCGATTTTTCGATCAAATACAAAAAATTCCCGGTCCTAAACAAAATTCCCGGGGTTTTCCCGGTGTTTTCACGGTCCAATAAAATTCCTGTGTTTTCCCCGGTTTCTCCCGGTTTCCCGGTCCGCTAGACACAAATATGAGGGAATATTTGGGAATATGAAGAGTATTTGGGAATATAAAGATTATCAAGAATATCTGAGAATATTGAAAAAATATATGGGAATATTTAGTGAATGTACCAAGAATATATGAGTGGTCGACCCCGCGCATGCCACCTAACATAAAACAAACAAAAAAACAGGTTTCTTATTTTGGGAAACTAAAAGAAATATCTGAAAGTATACGTTATACAATACAGATATGCTGGAAGGCAGATGCGCTCTCTTCTTATTAGGCGAGTTATAAAACACACGATTTATAACACCAAAGGCCATAATAAACGCTAAAATTGCGTTTGGTGGACACGAAACAGCATGTGCCTTCAAAAGTTGAGAGGTAGTAAAGAGGAATGCCAAGCTGTAAGTTACATGTGTTGGTTTTTCAAGAAATGATTTATATATAAGGAAATTAACGTTTTGTGTGAAGTTGAAATGTAATATTAAAGTTGAAAGGTTGTTTAGAAATTCAAGTTTTATTTAAAAATATTTTATAAAAGCAAGATAACATTTCAGGTATGTAATTGCAGAGACAGTCATGTCTCATGGAACCAGATACTATTAATTCAAATGAAAATTCAATAAAAGAATAATTAATTTTTTTTAGTTTATATTTATATTTATTTTTATATTTTATTTTATTAGTTATTCATTTGAGTCAACAGTCTCTGCTTTTGAACGAGCGCGAAAGTGCGTACTTTTGGTTCGCATTTTTGTATCAGTGTATAGAAATGCATTTTGAAATGTTATAACAGAGTGTCCGAAAAACTTGATTTTCAAAAATCCCTGACTAATTTTTTATTTTCCGTGACCAGTAATATTCAAAAACCAGAATTTTAATCTTGCAACATTTTTAATATAGTATTTTTTATAAAAGGTAAAACAATCTCAAATTAAAATTTAATGATTTTAAATTTATTTATTTCAACTAAAAAGAAGCCTCTTCTGTCCAAATAGTCGAATGTTCAACAAAACATTTGAATTTTCGACAGAAAAAGAAGACTTTTTAACAAAATACTTGAATTTCCAACAAAATAGTTGAATTATTAACCAAATACTGAAACTTTCTACCCACAAAGGTGAAGTTTCAAACAAATAATCAATTTTCAAACAAAAATATTAAACTTCAACCGAAAACAAATGAATTTTCAACCCAAAAAGTTGAATTTTCAACATAAAGATGAATTCTCAACCAAAAATATAGTATTTGATAATTCATAAGGAAACGAATTTTCAACAAAATAGTTATTTTTCAACCAAAAAGTTGAATTTTCGACTTATATGATAAATAATCAACTGGAATAATTAAATCACCAGTAAACAATGTAATTTTGAACAAAAGAAATATTATCATCAACCAAGCAGAGTAATTTTTAATCTACAAAGATGAATTCTTTAGTAAAAAGATGTATTTTTAACAACTATTATACCAAAAAGACGAATTTCCAACTCAATACATTAATATTCAACTAAAAAAGCTAAATTTTTACCCAAAAATGGAAAAGTTAAATTTTCAGTAAAAAAAAGAATTTTCAATAATATATAATTATACAATATCAAAAAAGTGATATTTTAAAAAAGTTGTTCAACTTTTAACAAATCAGTTCAATTTTCAAATCAAAAAGACGAATTTTCAACAAATAAAGTTTTTTCAGTCAAGAAAGAAAACAACCTTATCCAAAATGTTGAACTTCCAAGCCAAAAGAAGCATTTTCAGTAAAACACGTGATTTTTCTACCCGAAAATATGAATTTTCCACAAAAAAGTTCATTTTCAACCAGAAATATTAAATTTCAACAAAATAATTTAATTTTCAAGAGAAGGATTGAATTTTCAAGTAAAATGATGATTTCTGAAGAAATTTTTTTTTAACCAGGTATTTCAACTTTTAAGAAAGTTGCTCAATTTTCTAAACAAAAAAGAGCTTTCAATGAACATAAATATTCTTCAGACAAGAAAGAAAATTGTTCCATCCAAATTATTGAACGTTCAATCCAAAAGACGCATCTTATGTAAAACAGTTGAAATTTCTACCCAAAAATATGATTTTCAAACAAAATTACTAATCTTTAACCGAAAAAAATTTTTTTTTACGAAAGTTGTTCAATTTTCTAACAAAAAAAAACGAATTTTCAATGTATAAATATTTTTAAGTCAAGAAAGAAAATTGTTCCAAAAACTGTTTCATCCAAATTGTTAATCTTTCAAGCCAAAAGACGCATTTTCTGTAAAACAGTTGAATTTTCTACCTGAAAATATGAATTTTCAACAAAAAGGTTAATTTTCTAATAAAAAGACGGATTTTAAACAAAATAGATGAATTTTCAACCAAAGAGATGAATTTTCAACTAAAATGATGAATTTGCACCCAAAAAAAAAATTATTTTTTAACAAAGTAGTTTAACTTCTAACAAAGTAGTTAAATTTTATAACCTAATGAAATTTTTAGGCCAAAAAACGTAGTTTCTTCAAAACAGTTGAATTTTCTACGCAGAAAAGCTGATTTTTTAAAGCAACAAAATTCAGCTTTCAACAGAGTAGTTACACCTTTAACCAAAGAGAAGAATTTCCAACTACAATTATGAATCTTCAACTGAAATAGTTAAATTTTTAGTTAAAAAAATTAATTACCTAAATAAAGAAAACGAATTTTCAACTAAAATTATGAATCTTCACCACAGAACATGATTTTTTAACAAAGTGGTTCAACCTTTAACCAGTAATTGAATTTTTAACGAAAAAAGATGAATTTTTAACAAATAATTTAATAGTAGACATTTTAACCAAAAATATGTTAATGTAAATAAAAAAACAGTAGAATTCAACTAAATAAGAGTAATTTTTAATAAAAATAGTTGAATCCGCCACCAAAGAAGATTAATTTCAACCAAACAGTTGCATTTTGAACCAGAAAAAATTACATTTCTACCAAAAGAGATAAATTTTTCAACCAAGGCAAATACATTACTGACAAGAATATTACATCAGTGTGGTCACAAACTTCATTTTTAAAATTCCTCAACTTTTCTCTGAACAATTTTTCATTTTTCCTGACCATTAATGTTCATTATTCAAAGACCAAAATTTTAATCTGTTAACATTTTTAGAGTGTCTCTAATAGAAATTCCCTAACTTTTTCAAGATTTTTTTCAAAATCCCTGTCTTTTCCCTGACTTTCCCTGATCAATAAAATTCCCCGACTATTCCCTGATTTTCATGTGTTCCCAGACCCACGGCCACCCTGTATAATTAATCAAAAATTTAATTATTTACCATTTCAGGTTTATATTTTTCTACTTACATAAGCGAAATTGTGGTACGTAATAAATAAGTTCGCTCTTACTTCTCTTCAATTAAAAGCAAAAATGTAATCAAGATCAAGGAAGGGAAAAGAGAATAAGAAAGAAACTTTGCAGCGATATTGTTAGAGAACATAATGATAGACGTAATTGTTATATAATTCAATTCCAGATTCGATTAAAATTCTACATTGTGGAAAAAACAAGAGGCCCTCAGAATAACGAAAGGTTACGCAAAAGTTAGTTAAAGTTCATTGATTCACAGGCGAGTTCAATAGCTTTTGATTATTTAAAAAAATTAGATTACTGACAAAAAGCCAGTTAATGTTACAACAAGATTAAAGAACTTGCAGGCGGAACAAATAGCTTCATTAAAATGGTCGCACGTGTCATTTTATTTTGATAATTAGATATGCTTGTCGTGCAATTCTCTCCTATTTCGCCGTATTCTCCTCGGTTTATTTCGCACGATCTTTTCCCTGATGCAGAGTACGTGCTGGAGTCGATAAATAGCCTCATAATAACGCATTTATGCAAAAGAAAAAAGTATTAGTCGTTTTTTCGGTACATATATGTATAGCCTTCTATGAATTAATGACTCTGATAAAATTAAAAAGTCGTCTCTATTGTCAAAGTTAAAAAAACCAGCGTCAGTTTATATTAGGAAACTAATATTAAAATTTGAGAATTCATTATGTAAAAGGTGTATAAGGTATACAAGGTGGCCCAAAAATTTCATTTCCAAAGTTCCCTGACTTTTTCCTGACCAATTTTTTATTTTCCCTGATCATTAATATTCAAAGACCAGCATTTCTATGTTGTAACATTTTTAACATGAAATCTTTTATAAACGGAATAAAACAATTTGCGATTAAAATTTGAAATTTTATTTCGAACGAAAAAGCTTACTTTTTTACAATATAGTTGAATTTTCAACCAAAAAAGAAGTATTTTCAACCAATTGGTGAAATTTTCATACAAAAAAGATTAAACTGCAACTAAAAAACTTGATTTTTGAACCCGAAAAGATGAATTTTCCAAAAAAAGTTAATTTTCATTAAAGAAAGTTAGATTTTCAAACAAATAGATAAATTTTTAACAACAACCAAAATCAATTTACAATCAGAAATTTGCATTTACCACTAAATAATTGAATTTTCAACCTACAAAGATGTATTTTCAACCAAATAGTCGAATTTTTATTGAAAAAAGATTCAACTTTAACCAAAAACAGTTACAGCTGAGTTTTTGACCTATTAGTTACATTTTCAACATACAAATATGAATTTTCAACAAAAACAACTCACATTATAAAAATTTTAAAATTAAAACATTCACCCTTTTTTCACCTGAATATTAAAAATACCGGATGGGGGCCCCCCCCCCACCGACTCCATAAAAATACTTACAAGAAAAAATTGGCCTTTTCCAATTCAGAAAAACAATTAGTAACCTAAACTTTTTCCCTTCAAACTCAATGAAAATAATGAAAAGAGAAAATCGGATTTATTTATTATTAACTAATAATAAACAATTATTAAACAAAAATGTATCTCTTCTAACTCAAGAAAAATGTTTATACCAGAAAAAGTGCCTCTTCCAGTTTAGAAAAACTTGGAAACAAAAATGTCCTCCCCTGCAACTCAATAAAAATCTTAAAAATAATAAAATGTTCCTCTTCCAATTCAGAAAAAAATTGAAGCCCAAATTTCCTCCCTTACAACACAATCAAACTTTTGGAAACAAAAAAATTTTCCTCTTTAATTCAGAAAAAAATTGAAAATCGAAAATTTCCTCCCTTTCATCGCAATACAAAAGTTAAAAATAAAAAAATTACTCTCTTTCAATTTAGAATAAAAATTAGAGATAAGAAATTTCACCCTTCAACTCCACAAAAATGATGTAAAAAAATGACCTCTTCCAATTAAACAAAAAATAAATCAAAATTTCGTCTCTTCCAACACTATAAGAATCTTAAAAAGAAAAAATTGCCCTCTTTCAACTTAGAAAAATGTTGAAACAGAAATTTCCACCCTTCCGAATCGGTAAAAATCTTAAAAACGAAAAAATGTCCTTCCTTAAACTCATTTTCACGAAATAGTTCTATCATCAACCACAAGAGAAAAAAAATTGAAAATCGAAATATCGTCGCTTCCAACTCAATAAAAATCTTTAAAATAAAAAAAATGCCCTCTTCCAATTCAGAAAAAATTGAAACCCAAAATTTCCTCATTTCCAACTCAATAAATGTATTAAAAATACGAAATTTACCCGTCTTTAACTGAAAGAGAACGTAAAAAAGTAAAAAAAATCCTCTTCCAATGTGGAAAAAAATTAAAAACCATAATTTCTTTCCTTTCTTTCAAAATTATAATTGTGAAAAGTTTTTTATGCATAAATACTTTTAAGTTAAATTATTTTAATTTTAGGTCATTTTAAATTATTAATGATCTCCAATTATTCTTTATGAATGAAAAATCAATACTTTCACTTTCAAATTAAAATTTGAAAAATGAAACAATTACAATTGTAACGTTGAAAGTTAAAAATGGAATATTTTAGACTGAAACAATATTTGTACATGATTGGAAACTGAATAAAAGCATTTAATTATGAATCTATTAAAATTGGAAATTGTTTCTGAAATTTCAATCTACGTTCAAAATTTGTTTAACTACTAAGGCTTTTCAATCAAACAGTTAAATTTGCAACGTTTATACCTGTAAATTATATAATATTTAAACAGATTCAGAATCGTCATGTATAATCAATTATTGTTCAATTTGTAACACTCGAACTACTGTTCAGTTTTAAAAATCATTTAAAATCATTGCAAATGTACGTCTAAAAATGAAGATTTGAAATTGAAAGTTTTTAAAGTACAAGATTTTAGAATTACGTTTGTTCACTGAATGATTTCATATTTAAAAAATGTGACAATTGAACTTAAAATTTAAAAAACAGTTAAAATTAAACTTATTTTAAATTGCATTATATCATGTGATATGAACTTTATGATCATTCAAGTGATTGGATAGATTTTTCTAAAAAAATTTGTAAAATTCCTGTTCAATAATATCCACTCTTATTTGAAAATATGATTAAGGCAATGACAAGTGAAGGAAATGTAATCCAATTAAGTAAGCGCTTATCTTCCTATGTTTTAAATCGATATAATCAATTTAAAAAAAGAAAATGCAAGTTTTTAAATTTAGATAATACTTTGTTAAAAGTATTAATCTGCATAAATTACTAGTCTGGACATAATGAGTAATTGATTATGACGTATGTTATCCTCCAATTGTGTGCATGGATGAATACAGTAGTTGCTACTTTCCTCTGGCGTAACTATGTCGTTAAAATTGCCCGTTTTGTGGATATTTTTATTCATCGCCTGCAGTCAAAGCAAAACGAATTTGAATGATTCTAAATGGCTGAAAAAACTGGTAAAATCTATCACTAATAACTCGAAGCAGTATCAAGTCGTTTTTTTAGTTCAAGACGAAAAAAGCGATCAAGCGTTAAGATTAGAAAGTTTCATTCGAGCCATAACTCAAAAATTTCCTTCTTTAAAAATTACATTTCAAGGTCTAATCTATTCGAAAACAAAATACCCGACTTTGGAAAGCAATCCACGAAGAACACGGATATTCATTTTGATTTTGGATTCGGGTGATCCTTTTTCAACTATCTTGTCAACTTCTACCGAATTTTTAATTCGACTTGCGAAAGGAAAATCGCGACCTAAATTCTTAATCGTCCATTTACTAAAAAAAAATGCTTTACTTACAACAAATTATTACAAAATTTGTGGGCAAAACGATTTTTAGACGTCACTATCCTCGAAGTACTGAAAGTTAATTACTTTACGAGCTCGGAAAAAGAAATCGCAATACTTCACCAATATAACCCTTTTAACGATGTCTACAGCAGGAAAAAATTTGGTTCAAAATCTCAATTATTTCCCGATCAGACACGAAATTTGTATGTTTACCCACTGAAGCCTATTTCTAGAAACTCAAAATGGAATCAGAGGCTATCTTGGATTACGGATATAATTCCAAAATCAATTAATGTTACCTTGAATATAACTTCCATTAGCCGCAGGAAAAAAACACCTTTGGGTGTTTGAAGACCGAATACAAACGGAAAATAAATGAAGTTTTTGAAAACAGAGCTGAATTCATCGACTTTCCCATTTTCGACGATAACTCGTGTAACACATTTAATGACTTTTATGTGGCGAGTCGAGTAGTTCTGTTAGATACAATAAACGTTGTAGTACCAAGAATACTGAATAACAGGATATCAATCATCGCTACAAAGATGATTATATATACACTTCTCGTTTTTGCTTTCGTGATGATTATCATTCCGGTTCTGAAGTCGTTTTTCAAACTTGATAAGAGATTTTGGCAACCAATCCACATAGTTTATATAATAGTGGGAATGTCCGTGCCTCTTGAACCAATAAATTCGAGGGATAAAATAATTTTTGGTAGCATTTTTATCACAAACATTATTTACTCAAGCTATCTCTTCACAATATTGACAGATGGAGCTATCGACAATGGGTTCGAACTAAAAATGGAAACTATTGCAGATTTGGATAAATCCACCTTAAAACCAGTTTTTGATGCTAATTCCTATAAAACTGCAAAACAGCCTGAGATTATACATTATGAAAACGTGCGCAAGAAATCAAAATGGTATTCAGATGACTACACAGAACTTCGATGCCTGGAAGAAGCGATAAAGTACAAGAATGTGAGCTGCTCAATGTTGAAACGAGAAATAAATAATTTATTTCCGAATATCGAGGAAGCATCGCAAGAAGTGAAAATAATAGAAGAACCTATGATTTATGGGAAATATCTTTGGCTTTTGGAACCTGGATCGCCGTATGTTGATTGCTTCAATAAATTGCTTCTAAATTCAATGGAGAACGGACTGCTCACAAATAGTATATTGTGCTACAAGTTGAAAAAGCGAGAGATTTAAAACGAGTGTGAAGTTAGCTACCCGAGCGGAGCGAGGGTGGCTATCACACGACTTTTAAATCGTCGCTTTTTCAATGTGTGGGACACGATACTTTTTCTATAATTTGTGCAAAAGTGCTAGTTTTTGTTTACCTGTTTTTTATGTAAAAAGAAGGCGATTTTTTGTCGATTGACACAACAATGACAATGGCAATTATCAAAACAATGGCAATAATATGGCAGTAATAATAAGCTGGTTCTCACAATTGAATAGTTGGCCCATAAAGTTCAGGGCTTCAAAATTTCCGATTTTTCGTGAAAAAAACCAAGCTCAGTATATTCGGAGAAACTGACGGTATTTTTTTGCTTTTTCCAAGTGACAAAAGTACGTACAAAATACACAACTCGAGACTTTTCAGGAAATTGATTTTAGGTTAGGGACGACAGTCGGAAAATAGAATGAAGTTGGCTGCGCACGATGAACGAGTACACCCGAGGCAGCACGAACCCACCCGAAATAACATTTACTTTTGTCACTGTGCCTCACTTTTATCACTGTCCATTTACTTTTTCCACTACATCTGTCCACTTTTGTCACTGTTGCCCGGAAAGGTCGGCACTGCGCATGCGCCACGTCATCGACCAAAAATCGATCACTTTTTACACCAAAAACAGGTGGAAAAACTGGCACTTTTTCGCGAATTATAGAAAAAATTACTAAGACAAGACCAATGAAAATCGACCCAGAGAACAGAACTGTATCAAAGAAGTTAACATATCAACTCCTGAGAATAATGCTTATTGGTTACACGTTTTCGATCGTTGCCTTTTTCGGGGAAGTCGTTTATAGCCACTTTGGAAAAAATAGGAATATATAAACAAAACATGGAAAACTTATTAAAAAAATCCAAATATGGTCATTAAAATATGATAGTGACATTTTTTGCTTCATGTGACTTATTCTTTGCACGGACTTATCAAAAAGAAAGAGGTACAAATGATCATTAGTAAAACTTTTTGTTCAGTTAGATCAAACAAGATTTATTATGATAATCAAAATGTTTTGAGTAAGAAAGGTCTTTCCTCAATTATGTAACAGCATTTTTAAATACTTCTGTTCAAAAGTTTACTTCATAAAACGGCTTGAAATATTTGTTATTATATAAATTAAAAGAAGCCATAATTTTAATGGAAAATTTTAAGTATTCCCAGACTTTTAAAAGTGAAAATAGCATACAATTTTTTTTTAAGATTATAGACTTAATATCTTCAGAAGAAGAAAATTTTTATAAAAATAATACATTAATTTTAGCGATTGTCAAATAACACCTGAGTGTCCTGCAAGAATAAGACATTTTAAATATAAATTGCCTGTAGAATATCTGTACACTGATTGTGTGTTATATTGGGTTATTCACAATTAATAAATAATGTCTCATTAGATAAATTCTGTGAAAGACTTAATTGATTATATAAATTAACTCTCCTAATTGTACAAGTTCTTAACAAATAATTTCTGATAAATGCACCATTGCGATAACAAAATTTTAAATACCTACAGGACAGATGGGCTCATTAGGGGGGCCCTTCCTCATATTGGAAAGAAAAAAAATTAATCTTTTTCTTCTCATCCCCCAGTTCTTTTCGAATGCCCATGGAAATTATTTTCTTTAAACTTGAGTGAAATCGGTTAATATTAACTCGTGCCCCAAAGACCATGAAGTTTCCCATTGACTTACCATGGGAAAAAGCAACTTCTTCTAAATGCGTGATTTCAACGTGAAAATATGGTACTAACGTTACTTATAATACATGATCCCATTCAGAATACTTCAGGGAATAAGAATCGGCCATAATTTTCAATATTATGAAATGTGAAGACCCTTTTATAATGCCTAAAGAATCCCCCATATTTCACATAATATTAAGGTTAATGATCACATTAACTTTTTCTTTCCTAACGTTTTCTTTGCTTAAAAAATTATAAATTATTGGATTAATTTTTTTTCTAAAAAAAACGGCCATGCCACGCTGAAAAAAACAGTTCTCGTCAGATCACTGAAGTTAAGCAGCGTTGGGCGTGGTTAGTACTTGCATGTGTGACCATTCGAGAATACTGCGTGCTGTTGGCATATCATGGGTGTGGTGAGCCCACACTTGTAGTTATTTATAACTACAAGAAAACTATCCACCTAGAAACACTACCCGAATCGGGTAGTGTCACGCCTACCCTGAAAGGGAAATGGCTTAATGGTATACTTACTTACTTAAAAATTTGTTAATTATAGCAGACTATCGTCGGCAATTCTAGACGCCAAGAATCAAACATTGTCGATAAAGTAATATGTATTCGGCGCTTATTCGTGATACAAATTTTACTCAAACTCAACTAAAAAAAAATCTACCCGCACATTCTCATCGCGCGCTACGCGCTCGGTCTTTGTACACCCCCACATTTTTGCATGGGACTTTTAAAATTGAAGGTCAAACCATCAACAACTGAAATTTAGTGATTGTGAATTCTCTTTTGTTAAAGCTCTTTCGGCTTTATAGAACACATTCTCATCACGTGTCTCGTAAGCAATAGAGTTGAAAGAAAATTTTCAGATGAATCGTTAAATAATTTAACATTTTAATACCCCAACACAATTTAAATTTTCATAAAAATTTGCAACATTTAAACAATTGCATCATAAATTAGGAAACTGAACTTTCTCACGAAACATTCCGTATTCAGAATCAGTCTTAAAGTAAAGTTTTTTCCATGCAAAATTAAACTCCTTCTCAGAACCTACGTTACAGTCAATAGTTCATTAACACTGATAATTTACCACATGAATATGTATTCCAATAACGAAGCCACGTGATGCACATAAATCCTCCTACGAAGCAAGAAACTACCTAAATATGCAGCCCTAATCTTTGGTTGTTTCTGAAGCGTAAATCACATATGTGTTAGGGTTTTTCCTAAAAGAATCATTTTATGTTTTCCCTTAAAGAGATGCTACTAAACAGAGTTATGTGCCACTAAAAGCCACATTTAACAGCTTTCACGAATCTTCTCACGAATCTCGGAAATGCCATTCCTATACTTTGAAGAAAATGGAAAGTATAAAATGTAAAAATTATTAGAAATAAATCCCGACTGCAATACATTCTTCAATAAGATTTGCATTGCCATCAAAAGAAATTTTTTAACAAAATGAATCATGAAGCCTTAAAGAAACCTTCAAATTGAGAAAACAAATAGAATTCTGATAAATTGGGTTGCACTTTTTTATCCAAAATTACTCTGGTACTAATTATAGTTCTTGTTGAACACATTAATTCACTTAGCCCATAAATGTTCATTACATGATGCACCTGAAGTGCTCGGTGATGTAATTGGATTTTATGAGTACTTCCAGGCCATTCGAGAACGTGGATCAAAATAGAAGGATATAAACTGTAATTTAGTTCCAAGGGGCCATGCATAAATTAAGCAAAGTTTTTTCTTAAAATTCTGAACAACGTGACCCCTTCTGTTAGGATTTGTAAGTTTTGACCCCCCCCCCCCCTATCTTACGTAATTTTTTCCGACAAAATTTTTTTTCGTGAATTTATTAAGGGGTCATCCAAAAATAACGTAAGAAAATTTAGGAGGAGTTGTTTTGGTAAAATCTTACTGTTTCTTATGAATTATCAAAGTAGTTCAAATTGCAAGCAAATTGTTGAATTTTCAACCAAAAAAGTTGAATTCTCAACAAACAATGTAATAGCTGATATTTGAATCGAGAAACGATTCTCATTTCAAATAAAAAATAGTTGAATTGAACTGAAAAAGACAAATTTTCAACAAAATAGTTGAATGCTGTACCAAAACAGGTTCATTTTCAACCAAACACTGGCATTTTTAACCAAAAATAGGAAATTTCTACCAAAAGAGATGAATTTTCAAATCAAAAAGACGAATTTTTGACAAAAGTTAAATGTTCACCCAAGAAAGATTTTTCAGTCAATACATAAAAAAACGTCATCCAAAATGTTGAAATTTCAAGCTGCAAAGACCAGCTCTCTACAAAACAGTTCAATTTTCAGAATAATAGTTTAATTTTTAACTAAAAAGATAAGTTTTCAATCAAGAAGATTCATTTTCTACCAAATAGTTGAATTTTTTACAAAAAAGATTTGTCAACTGCCAAAGAAGACATATTCTCAACAAATGATACTGTATACATTTCTAACCAAATAGTTGAATTTTCAAACAAAAAGATAAATTTTCTACCAAAGAGGACAAATTTTCAACAAATGAAATAATTAAATTTTCATTTTAAAAATTAATTTTTAATTTAAAAAACGAATTTTCTATGGAACAGTTGAATTTGATAAGAAATAATTGAATTTTCTACCAAATTGTTGAATTTTCAAGCCAAAAAGACGAGTTTTCTACAAAACAATTCAATTTTCAAAAAAAAAAAACTTTTCACCAAACAGTTGAATTTTCAAACTAAAAAGATACACTTTCAATCCAAAAGGAAGAATTTTTTATACAAATAGAAGAACGTTCAACATAACCGTTGAATTTTTGATGTTTTTGAAACAAAAACGAGTACATTTCAACCAAAAACAGTTTAAGTTACAACCAAAGAGTTCGATTTTCAAGAAAAAAATTAGTTTTTAAAGAAACAGTAGCATTTAGAACCCAATAGTTGAACTTTAAAGCAAAAGAGAAGATTTTTTTAACAGAATAGTTGAACTTTTAACCAATAAGTTGAATTTTCAACCTACAAAGATATTTTTTTAACCAATCGGTCGAATTTTTATTCAAAAAAGATTAAACTTCAACCAAAAACGGTTGTATTTTCAACTATAGTTAAAATTTTAAGCCAAAAAGATGAATTTTTTAGAAGAAATTTAAATTTTCAATCCGAAAAGCTGAATTTTCAACGAAAAAGGTAATAGTTGACAATCGTTCAGTTTTTAACAAAATACATGAATTTCAAAAAAAAAATATTTGAATTTTTATCTGTAAAAGATCAATTGTCAACCAAAAATGGTAATTTTGAAGTTTCAGTAAGAAAAAATGAATTTTCAACACAAAACAACGAATTTTTAACAAAATTATCTTATTTTCAACCAAAGAGATTAATTTACAATTAACATGATGAAATTTCCAACCAAAAAGACAAATTTTTAACAAATAAATATTTTTCAGTCAAAGAAAAAAAACTTCATGCAAATATTGTTGAACCTTCAGGCCAAATGACGAATTTTTTGTAAAACAGTTGAATTGACAACCAAATAGATGAACCTTCGACAAAAAAAAAATTGTCAACAAGGTAGTTCAACTTTTACCCAATTAGTAGAATTTTCAATGAAAAAAGATCAATTTTCAACAAAACACTTAATTTTTCAACCAAAAAGGATGGATTTTTAACAAAATTGTTGAATTTTCAACCAAATAATCAAATTTTTAACTAAATAATGTAATTTAAAGGAGGAAGCATGGGCAAAAAAATAGAAATTCAAGGCATTGTAACATGTTTAACATAGAATCTTTCATAAACGAAATTTAACCCTTAAATGGTAACGTCATTTTCGACACCTTTAAACGGTATCGTCGGGTCACTCGTGTCTGGCGCTTTGAAAAGTGCTCTAAAGTGCTCTAAAAAATTCCACAAAATTCATGAAATTTCATCAACTATCCTAGTATAAGGATGAATCACTATATTGCTGATTTTATCATTTTTTTAAACAATATAATGAAATAAACAAATAAAAACGTGAAGAATGCACCATTTTGTCAAAAAAATCATAACTTAGGATGTAATTAATTTTTTTTTTTAAATCAAACGGGAAATTAAAGGGTGAAAAAAGTACTGTAAGAAAAAAAAGATTGAGATTCTGTATAAATAAAAGGAATGCTTAAGCTTTGAACATGAAAATCAAGTTTTTCCAAAGTACGTATAAAGAGGTAGAAATTCCAATAAAATTCCCGTTAAAAAACTTTTGGTCAACTTTAATTCATCAATTTATAGTCAAAAAACATGAGGTTTCCGAAAAAATTCAGAAATTCAAATTGCAATTAAAATTCAGGTTAAAAAACTTTTGGATAACTTTAATTCATCAATTTATAGTCGAAAAACATCAATATTTGGGGAAAAAATTTAGAAATTCGAATTTCCATTAAAATTTATCTTAAAAAACTATCAGGTAAGTTCAATCCATCAATTCATAATAAAAAACATCAATTCATAATAAAAAAAACATCAGAATTTTGAAAAAAGAATTTTAATTACGTTACACTTTTCGCCAGCGCTAATGGTATCGTCGGGTCACTCGTGCCTTTCCGGAATTTCGACTGTTTTCTACAAATGCTATTTACGGACTAGAGTGACGGCACTTGGGGAGCTTATAGCCTACTAGTGTACAATTATTTAGAGTATAGTTTGGGCCTGCCTCCCACGCTTTTCTCTAAGCTAGCAAGGGGAGAAGATTTGGTCAAGGCACGAGTGACCCGACGTTACCATTTAAGGGTTAAAAAAATTTAGTTGAAATTTAAAGATTTCAAAATTATCCTTGACAGTTATTCAATATTCCTCTCATTGCAAATTCATTGACATTTTCAAACAATTTTTTCTAAATTCCTCACTTTTTCCTTACTTTTCTTGGTCAATAAAATTGCATGACTTTTTCCGGATTTTCGTGTTTTTCCTGACCTTTGAATTGAAGAAATGAGAATTTGCAAAAAGACAGCTCCACTAAAAAAATAGGAGCTTTGACTGACCAGACTAATCAATTCTTCCGTATTTTGGGTCGCTGAATCGGAATCCGAAGTTGATATTCCTAAGTTATCTCCTGTTTTTCTCTTAACCTCGAAAACTTTCCCCTCAAAAAATACTTTTTTCGTACATTTCATAGCCCCACAAAAAAGTAGGAGTTCCGACAGACCATACTAGTCAATTCTTACGTATGTCCTAAATGTCCTAAACTAAGAAATACTTTTTTCCTATATTTTTTTCGGTTAGCAAGAAAATAAAAGCTAACTTTGAAATTCCGACTTTGAATTCGGATTCAGCGAACCAAAATACGTAAGAACTGACTAGTCTGGTGCGTCGGAACTCCTACTTTTTTCTGGGGCTGTGTAATTAGTGTAGTGACTCATATGGGATGATAAATCCGAGACTGAAGTATATAGGTACATTTAATTATGGTTAGTAGGATCCAAAAGACTTTACGTAATTTATGCACGGCGCCAAACAGTCTAAAATAATTTTAAAAAATCTGCCCGCTTCGCGGGCACATTCTCATCGCGCGCTTCGCGCGCGGCTCGCTTCGCTCGCAAGTTTGAGCGCGCCTAGGGCGCGCGACTGTTGAATCTCGCGCTTCGCGCTCGATCATACATTTATCTCGCGCTTCGCGCTCGATTATATATTCACCTCGCGCTGCACGCTCGGGCGTATTTGCATCGCGCTTTACGCTCGGCTCCTCTAGATTGCTGAACTTCGTGTTCGACTTCGATGAAAAGAAAAAGTTTGTTTGAAAATCTTATGAAATTATAAAAACCTCTACATATTAAGTAAATGTTAAATTTGTTTTCATTTTAGACTGAAAAGGAACTTTATTTACTCAAGGTTCTATCGACCTTAAGGAACACATTCTCATCCAGACACTCGCGCTTCGCGCTCGATATTTGATTTGAAAATCATTTGAACCTTGCGTTCCACGCTCGGTTCTGTGCACCGTATGATAGAAACAAAAAAGTTTGAGCGCACTTACGGCGCGCGATTTGGTAAATACACTGAGCGCGCACTTTGTGCTTCGTGTTATATGTTGTTCATATACAAATTGCTAAATTTGTATTTGATTTCAAATGAAAAATAATTATATAATTTAGGCGACAAATTTTATTAGTGAAAATTTTATTTTAGCTTGTTCCGTTTTTCAAAAAAGTTAATTTTTTTCATTTTGAATATATTCTTACAACAAAAATTGATTACAAGTTTGTAAACCTTTTTTTAATGCACAATTTTTGTTCATTTATCTGCTTTCGTACCTTGCATTGTTTTTTCAAAAATTTGATTTTTTTTACTGTCAATGTTATTTTCACGAATAAAACAAAAACTACGCATCCTATCGAAACATTATTCACAACAAATTTGTACCTCCTCCTTAAATAAACAAATTTTGTTTATGTCATTTTTTTCGTAGCTCGTGTTATTCGTCTACAAATTTGATTTTTCTATTTTCAATGCTGTTTTTTACGAATAAAACAAAAACTACGCGTCATATTAAAAAGTGAGTCATTAGAAATTTGTAAATCTTTTTTAGGTGCACAATTTTGGTGGAATGATCTTTTCTCGTATCTTGCATAGTTTGACAGCAAAATGGAATTTTTGATTTTTCATCATTTTTTTGTGCGATCAAAATTTGAATTTTTTATTTTTCAAAAAATTCAAAAAACTGTTATGAGAATATTATGGGGTGTTCAAAAAGCAACGTTTTTCTCCTCTTGGCTTTTTTTCATATCGTGCATTTTTCGGCCTAAAATGTTCATTTTCGTTTGTTTTTTGGAATTTTGAAAATGCTATAACTCCAGTAATTTTTTTTTATCACGAAAAGTCATTAGGACATTTTGTTCGTCATTTTGCCTACTACTAATAACCGTACATAGAATTTTCAAATCTTCAAAAAAAGTGGTC
>CAKNYM010053398.1:873476-889135 GCA_932195095.1 Andricus curvator
GACCACTTTTTTTGAAGATTTGAAAATTCTATGTACGGTTATTAGTATTACGCAAAATGACGAACAAAATATTCTCATGACTTTTTGTGATAAAAAAAAAATTACTGGAGTTATAGCATTTTCAAAATTCCAAAAAACAAACGAAAATGAACATTTAAGCCGAAAAACGCACGATATGAAAAAAAGTCAGGAGGAGAAAAACGTTGATTCCTGAACACCCTATAATATTTTCATAACAACTTTTTGAATTTTTTGAAAAATAAAAAATTCAAATTTTGATCGCACAAAAAATTAATGAAAAATCAAAAAAGCCATTTTGCTGTCAAACTATGCAAGATACCAGAAAAGATCATCTCACCAAAATTGTGCACCTAAAAAAGATCGACCAATTTCTTATCATTCACTTTTTGATATGACGCGTAGTTTTTGTTTTATTTGTAAAAAACAGCATTGAAAATAGAAAAATCAAATTTTCAGACGAATATTACCAGCTACGAAAAAATGACCAAAACAAAATTTGTTGATCCAAGGAAGAGGTACAAATTTTTTGTGACTCATGTTTCGATAGGATGGGTGGTTTTTGTTTTATTCGTGAAAATAACATTGACAGTAAAAAAAATCAAATTTTTGAAAAAACAATGCAAGGTACGAAAACATATAAATGAACAAAAATTGTGCATTCAAAAAAGACTTACAAACCCGTAATCAAGTTTTGTGGTAAGAATATATTCAAAATGAAAAAATTAACTTTTTTGATAAACGGCACAAGCTAAAATAAAATGTTAACTAATAAAATTTGTCGTCTGAATTATATCATTACTTTTCATTTAAAATCAAATACAAATTTAGTAATTTGTATATGAAGAACATATAACACGAAGCACAAAGTGCGCGCTCAGTGTATTTACCAAATCGCACGCCGTAAGTGCGCTCAAACTTTTTTGTTTCTATCATACGGTTCAAATGATTTTCAAATCAAATATCGAGCGCGAAGCGCGAGTGTCTGGATGAGAATGTGTTCCTTAAGGTCGATAGAACCTTGAGTAAATAAAGTTCCTTTTCAGTCTAGAATAAAAACAAATTTAACAATCACTTAATATGTAGAGGTTTTGATAATTTTATAATATTTGCAAACAAACTTTTTCTTTTCATCGAAGTCGAACACGAAGTTCAAAAATCTAGAGGAGCCGAGCGTAAAGCGCGATATAAATACGCCCGAGCGCGTAGCGCGAGGTGAGTACATAATCGAGCGCGAAGCGCGAGATCCAACAGTCGCGCGCCCTAGGCGCGCTCAAACTTGCGAGCGAAGCGAGCCGCGCGCAAAGCGCGTGATGAGAATGTGCCCGCGAATCGGGCAGATTTTTTTTATTTTTATTATTATCAAATCACAATATGAAAACATTTATAATATTTACCAACGTTTCGGTGCTCATACAGCACCCTTATCAAGGTAAACAAATTAAAGCAGGTGGGATCTCAGGTATCGAGAAGAGAGCGTCGTTGTGTCGTCGCTGTTCCCACCTGCTCTAATTTTTTTTACCTTGATAAGGGTGCTGTATGACCACCGAAACGTTGATAAATATTATAAAGGCTTCCATATTGTGCTTTGATAATGACAAAAATAAAAAAGACGAAAGAAATTAAAAAGGAAAAGGAATGGGATTTGGTTGGTTGCCTTCTCATTTTTCTTTCCTCTTTTTGCTTCCTCATAGAGGAAGCTTTGTAATGGTAACATTTTCCAAAAAATTTAAATTAATTTAATTAAACGTTCCTCAATTCAAAAATGTCTAATACAATGTTCTTAGCAATTGTCCGGATGTATGCGTGGATGTGTGTGAATGTGTGTGTGGATGTCACACTTTTTTGTGAACACGATAACTCGAAAACGGTTGCAGATAAATTGATGAAATTTGGAAGGCTTATTTTTCCCACTGATATCTTAAAACTGACCTAAGGATTTCTAAAAATATTTGTTGCATTTTTTTTGGCAATTAATAATATTTTAAAAATCGGGTTTTTATAGTAAAACTTTTTTCATTCATATAATTCAAAGTTGATGCAAGAATATAAAAGATTCCTTGGTTCAAGACGAATCGATTGACCTATAATATTAATACATTTTATTGAAGAGTAAGGAAGCTATGGTAATGCATAATATTTGAAAATACGGTTTTTTATAGTAAAAGTTTTTTCTTCAATATAATTCAAAGTTGATGCAAGAATATGAAAAATTCCTTGGTTCGAGACGAATCGATTGACCTACAATATTAATACATTTTATTAAAGAGTAGGGAAGTTATGGTAATTGATATATTTTCAAAATCGATTTTTATAATAAATTCATGGTAAAACTTTTTTCACTAACATAATTTAAAATTGATGCAAGAACGGAAAAAATTCCTTGATTCCGGGCAAATCGATTGATCCATAATATTAATGCACTTTATTGAAGATTAAGGAAGTTATGCTTATTTATAATATTTGAATCATCTGTTTCTATAACAGAAATATTTTTTCCATCGATATAATTTAAAGTTGACACATGAATAGAAAAGATTTTTTGATCATAAATTTTCAAATAGAATAATTCTGACAATTTCTGTAAAAAAATCATAAAACTGGGAAAGGGATAGGGTGCGACAGAACTTTTTCCTTCCCTTTTCCAGCTGGAAAAATTATCATTTCAAATACAAAATTTCATTTGTCTGATTTGTCGTTTTATTTAAAAAATTGTTTGTATTATTTTGTAATTTTAGTAAATTTCTATTTTTAAATTGATCAAAATGAAGACTTTGGTTTGTCTATTGTTGAAAAAAATAACGAATGCTTCCTCTATGAGGAATATAAAATACATTTGCTGACGGGAAGCAAGGTGCTCGTGAAATGAGCACTATTTAATTATAAATACAAACAATGTGGAAAGACTCGAGATCGAATTCACAGATAGTTTATTTTTGTCCAAAGAAACGAATTTGTTTTAAAAATTACAATAGGAGCATTTTGTGGTGATTGTCCAAATTTGGTCGTTGGATTCTTGTTTTATTTTCGGGAATTCTATACATGAACTTGAGTTCTTAATTTTAATTTAATTCTTAAATTTTAATTTATTTTTATTTATGCCGATAAATAACCTTTTACTTTTGTTTCAATTTTGGATATTTTCTCCTAACTTCTCGTTTACTACCTAGAGTTTTAAAACATTTGAGATTAGGGAAGATATGAAAATGTGGGAATGCTCAGTTCACCGGTAATGTATGTATTTATGTACGCGCCTGTACTTTTGTTCGCTCAAGAGCCAGAGTTGCATTGCATAACGGGTCCTTGACCGCCGAGAATGTGAGAAGCATCCGAACAGAAATTTCGTGGTCCAGAAAGATAAGAAACATATACTTAAATTTCGGATTATAACAGACATTCAAACTGGGCGGTAGTTTGATAACTCAAAACACGCACTTCCCAAAGCAAATTGTGCACGAAAGATATCTACTTAAGCCCGAAATCTCATGCACAAGAAAAGAAAAAAGAAGACAAAAATGGAGAAAAAAAAGGGGGAAAAGATTTATATAAACCAAATAAGATCGGCATTAAACATTCACTTTAATGCAGAAAACAATATTTTTTTATATTATTTGTACAGTATATTCTACAGAAATTGAACATATTTAATAAAAATAAAATCAATGAACGCATTCGACAGGAATATGATTATATGTTCTATTAAAGTACAAAATTATATTTTGTTTTATATGTTATTAATTGTGACTGTAGTTCCCCCTACCTGTCCTTCTATTTTAGATGTTATTTTTAGACAGGTAATACTGTCAAATCCGCTAATTGATTTTATTTTTAATAAATATTCTAAGTTGCAAAATTTTATTCTGAAATTTAAAGAATTATTAATTTTATTATTATATTTCACTGAAAAAACAAAAGGTAAAAAGCGTTTCAGGTGAAAATTATGGAGTAATCTGGGCATGCAAAACACTGAAGATTGGCAAGGGTACAATAAATGATCACTCATTTTTCATTTTACCTCTACCGACCTTCATTATATTGTACTATTTTGAATAAGAATTTCAAAATTCCATAATTAATTTCAAGATCTCACTCCTTTTCTTGCATTCTATTTTAAATATCTTCCTAAAGTTTCTTTTTTCCCCTTGTACTTTACATATATGTAAAATATTTTGATTCATTATATTTTTATTTCTGTTTATTCTACTGGAAATGGGGTAGGGTTGTAGTTTCATTTTTCACATAATAAAAAGAAAGGTTACTGGAAATGGGATTTGGTTGTATTTTAAATTTTCACGCATTAAAAAGAGGCCACTGCAAAAGGGTGCGTTCCTACTGAGCCCTATATTTTTCAGATATAGCCTCTTTAGCAAAATACGCTACATGCTAGAATGCCCCTTTTCTTCTATCCTTTGGAATTTTAGAGACTGATCGAAATGGGTTAGTTGTATTTTCATTTTTCAAATAATAAAAAAAAGGTTCCTAGAAATGGGATTTGGCTGTATTTTCACTCTTTACATAACGAAAAGAAAGGCCACTGGAAGAGGAGTAAGGGTGTGTTGCGACTGAGACCTATCTTTTTACGATATAGCCTCTTCAACAAAACACGCTACATCCTAGAATGCCCTTTTTCTTTAATCCTTTGAATTGAAAGAGACTACTAAATGGTGTATGCTTGTATTTCCACTTTTCACACAAGGGAAGGAAAGGTTACTGCAAATGGGATTTGGTTGTATTTTCACTTTTCACATAATGGAAAGAAGGGCCACTGGAAAAAGGATAAGGGTGTGTTTCTACTAAGCCCTAAATTGTTCAGATATAGCCTTTTTAACAAAACACGCTACATCCTAAAATTCCCCTTTTCTTCTATCCTTAGAGTTGAAAGGGGATACTGGAAATGGGGCGTGGTTATATTTCCACTTTTAACATAATAAAAAGAAATGTTACTGAAAATGGGATTTGGTTGCATTTTCACTTTTCACCTAATGAAAAGAAATACCACTGAAAAAGGGTAAGGGTGTGTTCCTATTCGTCCCGATCTTTTTTTCAGATGTATAGTCTCTTTAACAAAACACGCTACATGGTGGTAAAAGAATAATGAAGTAAAGTTATTTGAAGTACTTTTTTGATCTTGTAGGGCCAAATGAGTTGGATGTAAAGAAAAAACTCAAATCTTTCCTTTTTTCAAAAGCGACGTTTCGTCAGCATTGGTGCGCTGACTTCATCAGGCTTGTTTGAAAATTGGTTAACAACATTGTTAACTGGTCAATAGTTTTTTAAAATTTTATTTTTGGCTTCATCATGCCAAGTCTGACCAATGCTGACGAAACGTCGCTTTTGAAAAAAGGAAAGATTTGAGTTTTTTCTTTACATCCAACTCATTTGGCCCTACAAGATCAAAAAAGTACTTCAAATAACTTTAACATGGAGGGCGACAAAGATAATTCAAGGATAATAATGAAGTAAGTTAGAAAAATGCAGGATATCGCTTATTTCAAAAATATCGACTTCAAAGAAAAAAAATTAATGCAAAAGTTGTTGATACCGTTAAATAATATCCTTCTTTGTTTTTCATGACATTACAAAATTGCATTGTTGAGAAAAAATAAATTTCAAAGGATTTTATACATATTTTCACAAAAGTCTGGAAAGTAAAACGTGATACAAACAAATGGGAAGAGGCATTTTTCTAGAACTTTTACAGAGAAGCAATTTTGTTTACTTTGAGTTTTTTGTATATTGTGTAATTTTGGCAAAAAAATGTGAATTTTTGTTTTTAAGACGAAAAAAACTCTTTCCTCTATAAGGCGCAGGTAAAGGGCAGACTGTCATAGAATATACTTTTCCCATCAGGCCAAATAAAAAAATAAAAAGAAAAAAAACTCTGGACTTTTTGAGTAAATTGATTTTAAATATTTTCAGAAAAATCGCCACTATTTTGTCACACTTTTTACAAAAATGTTGACCATTTTTTTATAATTCATGTTTTCATTTTTTTAAATTCAAATACTCATAATCTTGTCCCCACAAAATTTCCGCCAAATCAGTAAGATACGTGTCGTCTTATTTCCTTTGTAAAACAACATTTTCAAAAGGCAAATAATTCTGTGACTTGAGCATGGGCTGCGTGCTTAATTTGAAATGAATTCGGCCCATGCCAAAAAAAAAAAAATTGACAAACGTATCTCTTCTTTTTCTGCACGTATTCAGCTAATAAAAACGTTTACCACTCTCAACAAAATTAATAAGTCACTTAAGAGAAAACAGAATTTTAACGACAGTGATTACTCATTTGAAAAATAAATGTAAGATTTATAATAAAAAATGCATAATAATAATAATAATCTTCGATTTTATGCATTCAATTTGTCGACAGTGAATTATCGCGTTTTTTTATAATTGATTTTCAAGTTATTACTTTTGCACTTTAGATGAAAATGATGAATTTTAAAAAGCGTGATGCACAATTCATAAATTATCCATTTTCAACAGCTTGGTTTCACGATCCTATTTTAAAAGTTCTTCAATTTTAAATGACGTTTGGAATTGTTTAATACTTTACGCTTCATGTTTGCATTAATTAATTTTGAAAATTTGGAATTTGAAATCATTTAAGTTTCAAAGGTTTTAGAATAATTAAAGTTTTAGGGTTCACAATGTTTAAAATACTTCAATTGGGGCTGGTGAAAATACAAGTGATTTTTTTCTGGAATCACAATTTTAAAATAGTTTATTTTTGAGGCCTTGAAGCTTGATTTTTAAATACTCAATCAGGAGCGTTCAAAATTTTGTACTGTATTTTTTGTTATGTTAGTGTTGTTAACCAGATAAAACCGAGTATAAAACTAATTTAAAATGAACAGCCCTTAATGCTGTTTTAGAACTATTAAGTTTTTACTGACATTCAATTTGAATTTATGACATTTTTAATACTAATTGAAAAATGGTTTTCTTGACATTTTTGAAATAAAAACCCCTACAGTAAATCCCGCGGATATTTTTTTATCTGCGAAGTAAAATAAAAACGTTACAAACAATTGACAACTACAATTATATGATGTCGGATAATTTTTATCCGCCTTCCGTAAAAAATTATCTGACGTCGGATAATTGTTTTGCAATGTTTTTATTCAACTTCAGATAAAAAAATAACTCTGAGATTTACTGTGCCTTGTAAACCTTCCCAAAATTGCTTAAATTCTATGAAATTCTTGTTGATAGTCCTTAAAATTTAATAACATCACTTCAAATCTTTAATATCCATTGAAATCCAATAAATTCCATTAAATACCCCTTGAAATTCCATGAAAACTGATATTTCCTGAAATCCTGGAAAATTTATTGAAATACCTTGAGAGCTTTTAAAATCCCCTTAAATCAATGAAATCTGATAAAATCCGCCAATCCCGTGGAATCTTTTAAAATATCCTAAAACTATAAAGGTCTTATACATTTTTTTCAAATCTTCCGAAATTCTAGAAAATTATTTAAAACCGCATGAAATTTTTTTCAATTCCTTAAAATCTAAAACTCCTGAAAATTTATCAAATCGTTTGAAAATTCCTTGGAATCTTTTAAAATCCTTTAAAATCCCTTCGAATTCTTGAAATCTATTGAAAATTCATTGGAGTGCCTTAAAATCTTTAACATCAAAATTCTTCAAAACGTTCGAAAACTTGAAACATTCCTTAAAATAATTTAAATAATTAAAGTCCGCAACACTTTTACCGGATCGGTTAGTCCGCTTCTGAACACTTTATATGATTAAATAATAATATATTCATTTTTTCTACTTGAAGATATTTAAAGGAAAACATCTACTCTTTTTCATTCAAGAAAAAAGGTTCCTAAGTTCGAAAAATTCTGATTAATTGATGGATTAAAAATGATTTAATTTTAATTTTAAATACTTTAAATTCAGAGAGTTCTAATGCTTTAAATGCTTTAATTTTGTAGTTAAGTATTCAATATTTCAATTGAACATTTTCTCAGGTATGAACATTTGGTAAAAAATTGTATGACTGGTAAAAACGATAACCGGGAAATTGCCAGAAAGTTGTTTTTGTTTTTAGAGGCCACCCTGAAATCTATAATAAGATCTAGATGATGACCAAAAAGCGTTAATTGTATTAATTAAAAAAGTAGTAAAAAGTTATCTAGTGTAAATGGATACATGTTTTAAATTAGGCTACTCGTATCCTTAAGGATCATCAATCATTATTCTGAAGTTGATAGTAGACGATCCTAAAAATAAGATCTTCATTTATAGTTGATACTGACAGCGATGAAAAAGAGTTACGACACTCCTTTAACCTGGCGGTCCGGAGACATAAAGGGAATTAAGAAACGAGTTGGTCGAACGTCCACATCTAAAAAGAATAATGTACCCACTCGTCACAGGTATCACGGTACATTTTTTATTCTTGCCCCTCTGCAAAAAAATATCCCATTAGGAAGAATCATATTTTCATTTTTGCTTTATTTGAATTGAATAATGAAACATCTGTTTATAATGCAGGTACTCTACTTCCATCATTCAAGAAAAAAATCTTTTTTTATTTGCAGATTATTTGAAGATGAAAAGCCAACTAATATTCAATCAATATCTAATATGTTACGAATAAGTCTCTAAAAACCAAATTTAATTTTCAACGTAATGACTTTTTGAAAAAGTTCAATTTTAAAGTAAGTAAAGTGAAGTAAATAATTTCAAATTGAGAGAATTCAAAACTACATAAGGGGCAATTGAAAAGTTGGGCAACTACTCAGTTCCAAAGTTTTATTTAAAACTGATAGTATTGAGAAATCTTAAGTTTAAAGCGATATTGATAAATTTAAAAATGAAGCCCCTCGAAATTGGACCATTTTTAATTCGAAATATTTAAAAGAAATTGAGGGTATTATCACCGAAGCGTTCAGAGTTTAAGAACCGTCAACCGGGAAAAATTGCTATAACAATTTTTAGAAAATCGTGGAAATATATATATATATATATATATATATATATATGTTTTGTAAAAAAAAAAACTAATTGCATTAAAATCTCCACATCTCGCATTGATCAAAAGTTAGACTACCCAAACTTTCAATATCTTAAATAAGGGATCGCAAAAGAAGAGAACCATGTGCAATTGAAGCCATCCTGGAGAGGAATAAAATCATTACTAATTAAATTTTTTTGAATCATCGTTTTCAAATTATTTACAAATAACCTATACCCGAAGATTACAGAGCGAATCGCTGCAACTGAAATTAATTATAAACAAATTTGAAAAAAAACGTTTTAAATTGATGAATTACTTGACAAAGTTATATACTCATTATTTTTTTCTTTGTTCGATGCAAAGATATTTTCATAAGCGTTTGCAGTATTAATATTATTTTTTAGTAAAAATAGTTGAGTTTTCTTTCAATCTTGATTTTTCTTCTTTAAACTACAATAGACTGATTTAGTTTTGTACTCATTTTAGCGTATGATTCACGCACAATCGCTCATGTAACTATACTTGGTTAAGACCATGAAAAAAATGTGTATAGGCTTTAAATAAATCGAAAACTTTGAGTGACGGTATCATATGAGAACAACAATATTTTATTATTATTCAAAGAGTGGAAAGCACCTTAAAAACTGACAAAAATTCACGACCCTCATCCGAATATAAGCGAGCCAAGCTCCGCTCAACTTCGGTGATAATTAAACAATTTCAAATTTAAAGTATTCCAAACTATAAAAATATTATAATTCAGAATATCCAACAAAGTAAAAAAAATCCAGTCTATTTGCCGGTTTTTCTCGTCAAAAATTACATTTTTCCTGATAGACTTTTAAGGGCTTATAATAATAATTGTTCAATACTATTTGCTCTGTTATTTTTAACCAGAAAGTTACATTGACAATACAATAGGTGAGCTTCAAATAAAAAATGACGACTTTTCAACAAAAAAGTTGAATTTTTCATCAAATGATCGAATTTTCAAACAAAAAATATAGAGATAAAAATTAGTTATTGAATTAAAAAAAAAAAAATATTAAAATTCAACCAAATAGTTGAATTGTCAAGCCAAAAAGACTAATCTTTTAGAAGACAGTTGAATTTTCAACCAAGAAAGATGAATTTTCGACCATAAAAGATGACTTTTCTACTAAAGGATTAATTCTCAAACCGAAAAGATGAATTTTCAACAACAAAATTTAATTTTCCACCTAATAATTGAATTTTTAAGCAAAAAAAAAATTAATTTTCAACCACACAGTTGAATTTACAACGCAATAGTTGAGCGTTAAAGCAAAAGAGACGAACTGTTAATTAAAAAGTTGAATTTTTAACCAAATGATCGAATTTTCAGACTAAAAATGTTTGAAATAACATTTAATCAATTAATAAAAAATAAATAAGTAAAAAATATTCAAATTCAAACAAATAGTTAAATTTGAACCAAGGAAGATGAATTTTCAACCAAAAAAGGTTACTTTTCTATCAAAAGATAAATTTTCTAACTAAAAATTTAATTCTCAACCAAATAGTTGAAGTTTCAACCAAAAAAATTAATGTTTAATCACAAATTTGCATATACAGCCCAATAGTTCATCTTTAAAGCAAAAGAGAAACATTTTTAACAAAATAGTTAGATTTTCAACCAAATGATCGAATTTTCAATCCAAAAATATTATAAAATAAAAAAATAATTAATTTGAAAAATAAATGCAAAATATTAAACTTCCATCAAATATTGGAATTTTTAAGCCTAAAAGACGAATCTTTGAAAAGAATTTGAATTTTGAACCAAGAAAAATGAATTTTTAACCAAAAAAGATGACTTTTCTATTAAAAGATGAATTTTTAATCCAAAATGATGAATTTTCTATCCAAAAAGGCAAATGTTCAACAAAAGTGTTGAATTTTTACCAAAATATGACTTTTTAAGAAAATAGTTTAATTTTCAACAAAATAATTACATTTTCAACCATATAGTAGAATTTTTTTACCAGGAGAGATGAATTTTGAACCAAAAATATGATAGTAGACTTTTCAGTTAAAAATAATTAACTTCAACCATTAAAGAAGAATTTTCAGTCCAAAAGGACGGATTTTCTATACGCAAAAAACAAATTTTCAAGAAAGCAATAACTTCTAAACATAAAATATAATAGTAGACTTTTAAAATTAAAATAATTAACTTTCAAACATAAAAAATGAATTTTCAACCAAAAGAGATGAATTCTGAACAAAACATATCATAGTGGACTTTTCAATGAAAAAGAGTTCACTTTCAATAAGAGAACGAGTTCTCCACCAAAAGATAAATTTTCAATTCAGAAAAATCAATTTTCTATCCAAAAAGAGGAATGATCAACAAAAAAAGTTCAATTTTCAACCAAAAGAGATGAATTCTGAACCAAACATAAAATTGTAGACTTTTCAAATAAAAATAAAATATATCAACCAAAAAAGATGATTTTTCAAGAAAATAGTTAAATTTTCAACAAAATAATAAAATTTTTAACAAAATAGTAGAATTTTTAAGCGAAGGAATGAATTAAGGAATGACTAAAAATATTTTAGTAGACTTTTCAATTACAAATAATTAGCATGCAGCCATAAAAGATGAATTTTCAACCGAAAAAATGACTTTTCTGCCAAAAGATGAATTTTCAATAAAATAATAGAATTTTTAATCAAAATAAATGAATTCTGAATCCAAAAAATAATAGTAGACTTTTAAAATGAAAATAATTAACTTTGAACCACAAAATATGACTTTTCTATCAAATAGTCGAATTTTTAACAAGAAGAGATGAATTCTGAACCAAAAATATAATAGTGGTCTTTAAAAAGAAAAAGAATTCACTTTCAATCAGAAAAGACGACTTTTCTAACAAAAGATTAATTTTCAATAAAAGAGGGCCAACTTTCTATAAAAAAGGGCCAACTTTCTATAAAAAGGGGCCAACTTTCTATAAAAAAACGCCAACTTTCTATTAAAAAAAACGAATGTTCAACAAAAAAGTTGAATTTTCGTCCGAAAGTGATGAATTCTGAACTATTTGATAAAATTATCTTTTTTGTGTCCTCGAAATGACCGGAAGTGGATAAATTTTATATTTGAAGGCAAAATATATAATCCGCGAGCTAATGGAACTCTCCAACTTCAAACCAGTTTTTCTCGAAAAGCTGTTTTTCAATTGTTTCAAAAACATTTACAATATCCCTAAATTATAATTTTATTATGTAAATTATTAGGAACTAATTATATAAATTTAGGTTACCTATGTAATTACCATGTGAAATATATAAGAAGGAAGTTTTCCATCTCAAATGTAAAGGAACAAATCACAACTCACAATGGGAGGGAAAGTAGGGGAAGTGAGGGGAAATAAGGGGAAATGAATGGACGTGAGTATGGGAAATAAGGGGCGTGGAAGTAAGGGAAGTGAGGGGGGGTTCAAGTATGGTAAGTACGGGACGTGAGGAGTATTGAGGGTAGGGGAAGTAGGAAAAGTGGTGGGGATTGAGGAGAGGGTAAGTAGGGGAAGAAGTATTTTAACGATCCATCAACACAAGCTTTAAATTCCTAAATCTATACTCAAAAAGGATCCTTTATTTTTAAACGAAACATTAACTTTAAAATCTTGAATATAAAATGATATTCGGTATTTTAACGGAGATGGTTGGTAATACTACGCATCATTCCAAACACATTTTTTTCGAAGAGGGAGTCGATACTTATCGCAGAAGTAGAATCAAATCCTAAAAATTTCCGGTTATTTCCCGGATTTTTCCCGGTACTCAAAATTCCAAGCTAATTCCCGGTTTTTCCAGTTTTCCCGGTCAGTGGCCACCCTGTAAATATTCATATTCGTACAATAATTTTACATTTAAGTACTTTAAACTTGAAGTTTCATAGAAAATACTAACTCATAAAAATTGTTTCTTATATATATTAGAATTTAACAAAAAGATCCAGGAAAAAGTGCAACAATATGTCGATTATAAAATTTTAAAGAAGCGTTGTGCTCGTGGAATTGGGAATAAAACCAAAAAATAACACAGGCACATGAAACAAAAATAAAAGTCTTATCCCCCAGACGAGAAAAACATTTCTATACGTTTTTCGGGTCGCTGAATCCGTATCCAGGGTTGGTTTGACACGATCAGATCGCATTCCGTGCCCAAACTCAAAAAAGTGAAAAAAAGTTTCAACTTTCATCACTTTTTTGAGGCTAGGAACGAAATGTGATCTGACCGAGTCAAACCAACCCCGGATTCGGATTCAGAGACCCCAAAAACGTATAGAAATGTTTGTCGCGTCTAGTGGACAAGAGTTTATTTTTTTCGTGTGTCCGTGTAATCAATTAGAAACAATTTGTCAAAAAAACATGCTGCTGTCAAAAGTTACCTACGTGTTTCCGGAAAAGTATCCACATATGAAAGATACTAATGCACTAAAGTACGGTTTTTACATTAGGTCCATCTCTCCACATTTTTCAAATTGTATACGACTGTCGTCCGGAAAAATGAAGATGTCAAGGGAAAAGAAAGATTGTCGCAAATGTGTTATCACAATAGTGTATCATGACAGTAAAAGATTAATGAAACTTTTGTGTACTTGGGACAACAATTCTCAGAGCCTTTCTCAATATCCAACCTCTGGAGTCATAAAGGCAATTATTTTGCGGCCCCTAACCGCGCTATCTATAAACTGACGTTTACGGTCACGAGGCATGTACGGCGCTTATATGAGCAATATGCTGGAAAGATGATTTTAACATTCCGAGAAAGTTACTGCACAATTCTTCGACGAACCGACAACAGAGAAAATATTTCTTGCCTTTGACTGATCACGAAATTTCATGGAAATTATATTAAAATAATCGACATCAAAACACCTTCTAAAGCTACAGCAGAAAATCTCACGAATTGTACAAAAAATTCAATTTCACCAAGTGCTAAAGCTACCATTTTTGCGAAAGAAAAAATTAGTCAAAGGCGCCTTGCGCCTACAAAAAAGGGTTTCGTAGACCACTAAGACGTAAATAAGTCGTTCAAACCCCCCCCCCCTTTCATACTTATCCTCCCCTACACCCCTATATTCCCCTACTTCCCCTCTCCAAATTCAATCTTTATATCCCCTCCCTTCCCCAACTTCTTCCTCATATACTTCCCCCTCTCCTCACTCTTCCCGCATTTCCCTTCACTTTCTCTACCCCCTGATTTACCTACGCTTTCACTACTTACCATCTACTCATTCCCCACCACATCTCCTACTTCCCCTACCCTCAACACTCCTCACGTTCGCCTACTTCCACGCCCCTCATTTCCCCTACTTAAGTCCATTAATTACCCCTCACTTCCCCTAATTTCCCACTCCTTATGAGTTGTTTGTTGTAAATTGTGATTCAGGAACTCCCCTTACTTCCCCTTTCTGGAAAAAGTGCGACGGACAGATGGACGGACACCCGACCGAAACTAACTGCCGTGATTTGGAAAAACACCGTTAACTGCAAAAAATCGACAAATGAGTTTTTTATATCGTTGGAATCGTGAAAAAAGATACACCTGATTATCGAAATAACTTTTTTTAATTGGTAATAACTTTAAAAATAATTATTGCATAATTTTTGGAAAACACCGTTAACTGCAAAGATTGGCTAGTTGTGATTTGAGAGAGAGCCGTAACTGACCGTCAACTGCAGGCGTAAATCAGAGATGAATAAATGCGTGACGTCAAAATTCGAGAAAACGCCGTAACGGGCAGTTACGGACTTTACCAAAATTATTGGACGGCGATTTCGAGCCTTCGTGATTTCGGAGAGGTCCGTAAGTGCTTACGGCGTTTTCCGAAATCATCGAACTTCGAGAAAAAAGGTTTGTGATTCGAGAAACGCCGTAACTGCACTTATTATTAGTTATTATATTCTTTTGCCGTGAACGGCGTTCTCTCAAATCATGGCAGGCCTATTTCTGAGGTCCGTAATTCGAAGAGAGCCGTAACTGCCCGTTACGGAGTTTTCTCGAATTTCAGCATCCCAATCAACACCGTTAACTGCATTTTAGATAATTAACCACTTATATACCTATCTACTTCATACCTATATACCTACCTACTTTATACCTATATACCCATATACACACTACTATTTTCCAACCGAGCAAGTCACGCCTACCCCGAAAGGGAAATGGCTTAATGGTATAATAATAATAATAAATCCACCTTTTTTAACCATTTTTCTTGCAAAAATGAAAAGATCGTTTGCAAATTAGTCAAGAACAACAACAAAAATGCAGAAAATGATAAAGAATCCCCGATACAAGCGAATAAAGATTCGAACAGCTTTCGTCGATTTTCTCGGCTTCGTTCTTTTTGCAGTTAACGGTGTTTTCCTAAATCACAGCAGATAAGGGTTTCTTCCCGGGGTTTCTAACCCCTAAAAAGTGACCAAACTTGTCACTAGGATATGAAATAGAAAATTTTAGAGTCCTTAAAAAAGCTTTATCAAAATAAAATAATAAAAATCATTATGTCTGTTAATATTTTGCGTCACTCATTTCAGTAAAAAAGAATTTGCAATTTTTAGATATTCTGCCCAATATTTTATCCATGGGGTCGTGCATAAAGAACAGTATTTTTTTTTTTTAACCACG
>CAKNYM010053398.1:889235-937050 GCA_932195095.1 Andricus curvator
TTTACGTAATTTTTGTCGACTCAATTTTGTTCGGAAATTCTTTAATGAAGAAAGAAAAAAAATTTATCGAAAAATGTTGAACGTTCAAGTCAAAAAGTCGAGCATTCTAAAAAAAAGTTGAATTTTCAACCAACAAATTTAATTTTAAACCAAAAAAAAAATTAATTTTTAACCAAGAAGATCAATTGAAGGCGTGGATGCAATAGCTCAAAAACGCAATAAAGTATTGTCGAAACGTCTCGTGACATCCAAATTTTAAAGTTAAAAAAATTAAATTTGGAAAAATACAGAATTATAGAGAATGACAATACGAAACTTTCTTCTGTTTATAGTTTTTTCTCAATTAATATTTTTAATATTAAAATTGAAAAAGTGAAAAAAAATTCCCCGAATTCAATTATTTTTTCAAACATAACTCGTCATAACTCAGCCAATATTTTTGAAACTGTTTAAAATTTGGTACACACGCAGTATACTCCGACAATGCCTGAAAATTAAAGAAAAAAATTTCAAAACCTTTTTGTTTATCAATAATTAATTTCAAATCGAGACCGTTCAGTAACCATATTTTTTTAGTTTTGTCGACAAAAAGTATGGAGAGAAGTTTAAAGTTGAAAAAAGATCCAGTGAGGCATTTGCCCCCCACTATTCAAGGAATATTTCTAGATATATTTGGATCGATTAATTTAAAATTGTTACCTAATTGCATCAATTTTCAATAAGTCGATCTAAAAATTTCCAGAAATCTTCCCTGAATATTGAGGAATAAATGCCTCACTGGAAGTTTTTTCAAGTTTAAACTTCCCTCTATACTTTTTATTGACAAAACTGAAAAACATGGTTACCGACCAATCTCAATTTCAAATTAATTAATATCAATCAAAAGTCAGTTTAAATTTTTTTCTTTAATTTGAAGGCATTCCTGAAATATAGTCCGCGTGTACACCAAAATTTAAACAGTTTCAATAATATTTAACTGAGTCAGGACGATTTATGTTTTGAAATATAAATAAATTGGGGGACATTTTTTATTACTTTTTCAATGTTATTATTACAAATATTACTCGCGAAAAAAAACTCAAATAGAACAAAGTTCCATCTTTTCACTCTATGTAAGCCCATATTTTTTCTAGTTTAATTTCTTGAAATTTAAAATTTAGATATTACGGGACACTTGGACAATACTTTATTGCGTTTTCGAGCGCTCGTCCCTTTATTGCATCCAGGTCCTCACGTTTCTACTAAAAATATATATTCTTAAAAGAATACATACATTTTAAAACAAATCGCTAATTTTCAATCTAGAAGATTGATTTTTTACCCAAAAAAAAACTAATTTTCAACAAATTACATAAATTTCATCCAAATAGTTGAATTTTTAAACTAGAAAATATCAAATTTTAATTAAAAATATGAACCTTTAACCGAAAAAATCAATTTCTATGAAAGTAGCTCAACTTTCAACCAATGAGTTGATTTTCAAAAAAATGAAATACTTGCTGATACTTAACCGAAAAATATTTTAATGTTAAATCAAAAACAGTTTAATTCAACCAAAAAAACGCACTTTAAGAAAATGCTTTTATCATCAGCTATAACAGATTAATTTTCAACCAAAAAGTTGCATTTTTAACAAAAATAATTGATTGTTGACCAAAAAAGGCAAATTTTCAACAGAATACAAAAACTTTCGAAAAAATAGTCGAATTTTCAACCAAAGAAATGAATTTCAAACTAAAATGATCAATCTTATTCAACTGAAGAAAATTAATTTTTAACAAAGCAGTTTAAATTAGTTCGACCAAGTATAGTTCAATTTTTAATCAAGAAGATGAATTTTCTACTAAAAAAAGGCCGAATTTTCTACAAAATAGTTGAATTCTCAACAGAAAGAGATTAATTTTCAACCAGAAAATAGCATTTTCAACAAAAAAGAATTAATTTCGACAAAAAAAAGATGAATTTTCAAACTATAAAAGAAAAAAATGTCAACAAAATTGTTGAATTTTCAAGCCAAAAGGAAGAATTTAAAAAAAATATTTGAATTTTGAACCAAAACAGGTGACTTCTTTAGAAATATAACAGTACACTTGAGAAGGGAAAAGAAAAAACTTTCAACCAAAAATAGTTCGATTTTCTTATTGGATTCTATTAATTTTTTTTACATTAAGTAGAAAACGAGAAAAAGGGGTAAGACTGCGAAGCCTGCGATAAATAAATAGGATTTTTGATAAGTTATAGATTGAAAAATAATAATTTAAATAAAGGTTGAAGTTCATTTTTACTACTTTTAAAATATTACAATAAAATGCCTTACTACAAGAAAAACCTAGAAACACTACCTGAATCGGGTAGTGTCACGCCTACCCTGAAAGGGAAATGGTTTAATGGTATATATAAGTAAGAAAAGCGGAATTTTTGCTAAGAAAATAAAGTTCATTTTCCATGGCACACTTTTTGAATGTGGGCTACACTTTTTAATTAGAAGTGATATAAATGACTGATAAATTAGAATAAATTACTGACAATTTTCAAGATTTTTGTATGCTTGAAATTTCCGGTAATTTATCAATTTTTCATAAATTTCCGGAAATTTTTGGATTTCTTCCAAAAAGCTTTGGATACCTTAAATTTCCCAAATTTCTCGTACTTTCTGATATTTGAAAAATTTCGGGAAATTTTCGGTAATTTTTAGTAATTTGTCCATATCTTTCCAAAATTTCCAGAAAATTTGTTTTTATTGTTTCTCAAATCGAAAATTCCCTCCAAATGTTACAAAAAATATCTTGTGCAACAATATCTTGTGCCATCGGCTCATCTACGGATTTTGATTCATTTCGTTTTCAACTTTATTCTTTATTTACTGCAAATTTTACAGAAAAACAAAAAAATAATAAAGTTACTCTATGTGAAAATAAATCGAAATCATATGATTTGCATATTTTAAGGAAAAAATCTAAATTGCTCGATAAACGTTCCTAGGTTAAACTAAAACTGTTTTAGGTCGAATTATTTCATTTGTGGTCATATTTTAACTTAAGAAAATGAAAATAAATATTTTTAATAAAATTTGTGTTTTGATTGTGTCATCCATATTAAACTGAAGTAGTTTCATAAGATATAATTCGGTAAATACGCAACATAATTTGGATATTGAAGTCCAGTAAAACGTGCACATTGCGAATACGTATAGATTAGATTAAGATGACTGTGAACTGATGCAATCCGTATTCTGAAACATCCTCTTATCTGTCTCATAAAACGAAAATCGAAGTCCCGTACTAAATCCGTGGAAGTATACATATAGCGGAATTCATAATCGAATAATCTCCTCTCTCTTCCATTCTGCTTGGCTCTGTTTGTCATTCTAACGAAATGTTCGCAAAACCCTCTTGAAATAATATGTAGCATAGAGGAATGCATACAAATTCAAAATGAGAACTTGCAAATTCAATAGTACTATTGCTAATCTACTTTGAGTTAGAAGTACCACTTTGTTACTAAACACTAATACAGTGCAAATGTTTTTCTAATAATTAAGAGAAATGCAAATCCATTTAAACGCTTCAAATTCGTCTTGACTCTTACCAAAAGTTCGCAAAACTTTTCAAATATGAATTAAAAATACAAACACTGGAACTTGGATTTAATTAGTCCGGATTTACTGCGTTGCGAGATTTGATGCCGCGGCGGTTCCGTGATGAGAGGTGCCGAGGGGCTGCAAGGGGAGGATATGTTCAGTCAAGCGTGACAAATAAAAATGACGTTCTGGATTTAATTAGAATGCCACTGCAAGAAATGACCGAAACCAGAATTAAATCCAAGTTCCAGTGTATATAAGTGTATAGTCACTATTTAAAGATAAAAAAAATCTCCACACCCGAGCCAAAGTGTTGTTGAATTGAGGCCAAAGAGTTTGATAACAAAAATTGACGTAGGATCTAGGAAATGGATGTGGAAGTTAACAATCGCAAAGTGACACTAACCTTATATTGTACCAGGCTTGACTGTGGATTACGATAAAAAAAACTCAATTTTCAGTTTAAGAATATAATAAAATCAGGCCTCCGAGATATTAAGTTTCTGAATACGAGAAAATCCACCGACAATTTTTAGATTGAAATTTCATGGGTTGCCAAAATCGGCTTTGGATAGCAACTAAAAAACAAAATTTCAGTTTTTTTGCAAAAGAAAAAACTTTCTCTCGAGATATAAGGATGCTAAAAGAGAATGAAAAAATGATTCAGTTCCGAGAAGATTAAAATTGAACATCACGATAACAAAAAGTATGACAGACATTTTTTTTCTAAAAATCCGAAAAAAAATCGAAAATATATAAATTATTTTTTCATTTACTAGTAATAATTTCAAGAAATATCAATGGTAAAGGCTTGAAAAATATTTTGAAAACGTTAAAATTGTAATTAAATTTTTTCGAAAAATTTTTCAGGCAATTTTGATCCTACACCACCCCTTAAAAGTATTGCATGATAGTACTTCAATAATACCTTCAATTATCCACCTGTGAATGGTTAAATTGTAATGAACTAATTTTATTAAAAAATACGAAAATTTAACAAAATAGAAATAAATAAAGTGTTGTCAACGAGGCTTTATTTTTTTTTCTAAAAAGGCCCCTCTGCAAATTCTTCCTTTGGTGTGAAAATATGTCCTGCATTTTGGTAGAATTAAAAAATGTATATTTAGGGGTCTCTCAAGCCCATTTCTTTTAAAAAATTGCTTAATTTTGTCATTGCCGCTGTTAAAAGATTATTTCACTTTAGCATACATGCATCTTATACTTTTGTTTTCCAAAGTAAAATAATCTATTAACAGTAGCAACTAAAACAAAATCAAAACATTTGATAAGAAAAAATAAAGATTTTTCATAGACCACCCCAATTAGCATACAACAATTATGCGAGTTACTTATTAATAATGTTATTTTCAGTCCTTGGAAATATCTAACTGTTTAGAAACGCTTCTCGCTTTACATAATTATAAAATTAAATAACGATATTCCTTAATTCATGAAAGTACCTATATATGTAAAACTATGAGAAATTTCTTAATGGTTCAAGCTTCTATAGGAATTTTATAATCACAGGATATTATTGGATATATCCAATATATTTAATATTTTCAATGAAATATATTTTCTTGGGATTAGCAAAGATGATAAAAAGAATTTGATTTCAAATAAGTATGAATACAATATTATAAATTGACTTTGACGAACGAAAAAACGTCGTTATTTAATTCAATATTACAATTTTCGTAAAAAATCGGACATGCTTGAAAAAAGCACTAACTTTATAAAAATTTCGTAACTTTAAAAGAAATTCCCTGAATTTTCCCTAAACCCTGATCAACCAGATTCTCGGAAATTTCCAAGTTTTCCAGGTAAGTAAACACGCTAATTTAAGTTAACTATTACAATTGCATCAAATTTACTTATCTGAGTATTGCTAATTATGATTAAAGCCAGTTCAATACATACATTTGATGTTACTTTTGACAAATTAATATTGTAGTTTACATGCACTTTTAGGTCAAATTGAATTCAAATTGAATCAATTCTGTACTTTCAAAAAATATATATAATATGCAATATTTTAGTCTTTAGGTTGAAAATGCTCATTCCATTGAAAATTCTACGCTTTTGTCAATAATTCAAACACACCTTTATTAAATTAAAAATGTTCTAACTTTGAACTTTTTCAATTTCAGTGCTTTAAAATTTAATGTTACTTCTACTTGAATGCTCAAGATCTAATATGGTTCAATTTTGATAGCACAGTTAATCCCAGAGATATTATTTATCTGAAGATGGATAAAAACGCTGCAAACAATTGAAAACTGCAATTATCTGAAGTCAGATAATTTTTATTACGAGGCAGATAAAAATTATCCGTCGTTGGATAATTTTCGTTGTCAATTGTTTGCAACATTTTTATCCAACTTCAGATAAATAATATCTCTGGGATTTACTGTAAGCTTTTCCAATTTTTAGATTTGTGCTAATTCAAAAATGTGTCGCTAAATTTTTTAATATATAAATAACAATTTGGAATGTTTTCATTTTATCGTATAATTTTAGTGTAATTTACAAATTTCACTTTTGATTTTTGAACATTCCGGATTAAAAATCTTCATCAATTCTCAAAAACTCCTTACATACATAGACTGTCGATTGGTAAAGTATTTTATTGCAATACTGCTAATAAGTTACGTCCCCTTTGGATAAAATCAACTTAGGGGCCCCTGATTCAGAAAATGGATGCATGATTCTATTAGGTATAAGTTAATTTTCCTGCCTTATGCTTCATTAAGACACCCTACAATATATTACACCAAAAATTATAAAATTGTTTTATTATTAGTAAAATACATCATTTAGATTTTTGACAGAATTTAATAAATACATTTAGGTTTGTCAAGCACATTTTTGCAAAAAAACAAAAAAAATTTATTTTACTTTGACATACATGCATTTTCTCCATTTATTTTCCAAAGTAAAATAATCCATTGACACCGACAATGAAATTAAAATAAGCAATTTTGTATACAAAAATGTGCTCAACAGATTCCTAAATATTTTGTTTAAATTCTGACAAAAATGATGGAATTTCAAAACTCCCAATATTAGATAGTTCCCAAAATAAAATTGCAGAAATGATCAAATATATTCAAAAAAATAAAATCTCTGACACAGAAAAATTTCCAAATGACTATATTGTCGAAAATTAAAAAACAATTAATGAACATATTTGTTATGCTCTTATTTATTTAATATTAAGACCATCGTTAAATTTTTAAGATTCGGAAATTTTATAATTTGAAAATTTCCCCATGACGGCAATTTTATAGTGTCGGATATTTTATAATTTCAAGAATTTTCAAATTCGGTAATATTATAAACTGTCGGGAATTCTCCAATTCGCTTTTATTTTGTTTAAATCATGCAAATTTATTGATTCGATTTTAGCCGAGGTACTGAAGCCCTTTTTCCAGTGACATTGCCAGTTCAAAATTAATAGAATATAATACCATGTAATTGGTCACGTGACACCCTGTTTTGAGCCAAAGGCCTGGAAAATCCCATAAGATTACCATGGAAAATTTTTTTTTCGGGAAAAATGAGATTTACGATTCTGAGTTTAAACTTAGCTTGCCGGAGATTTATAGAATTTGTTTCAGAATCTCCAATGAATAATTTCCGCTTAGTTATTTTCAATTTCGACCCCCACCCCCCTTATCAAGCCAGATGAATGCCCAAAAAACTATAATTGACAATAATTTTGTGCCCAAACTTGGCACATATAAGCTCTGTTTTCCCCCTTTTTTCCATTATTTTTTTTCGACAAGTGAAAAGTTTCTATGAATTTTTGAACTAATTTTCAATTGTTGACTATGAATATAGTCATTTATGGAAAAACTGATCTTTGTTTCAAAAATTTACAACTTGTTTAAACAAATAATTATTATATTCTTGCTTCACTTATAACTTTTTCTTACAAATAGGTAAAAACACTAGTTTTTTTTTAATTGGTTAACTTTTTATCTTATTATTAAATACGCAAATTAATCAGATAAAAACGGCCCCCAACCCAAGTGAGATTTCGCATCGACTATTCGAAGTCATTTCCATGAAAATATACAATTAGTCTTTAATACAATTTTTTAAACAATCGGATAATGGCTTCAGCATAAAATCTGCCTCTTAACAGTTAAAATTTACCACATTGATTACAAATAAGATCAATTTCAAGCATTTATTTCAGAACGAAATTGTTTAAATAAAATATAAGTATTCAAAAAAATACGAATGTTTTTTAAAGAATGGGGTCCTAATATCTGAAAAAAAATTTAATTAAATTGGAACTGTTTAAGCAATAGCGAATTAATTAAAAATGCTTAAAAACATTCTACTTTCTAAATGAAAATAATTTATGGCAATAAATTGAAAAACAGAGTTCGCACATACGTCAATTTTGAGCAAAAGTGTTAATTTCAGTTTTTGGGGCATTTTTGGGGCTCCGGAAGGAGGGGGGTCAAAAATCAAAGTAATTTAGCAAAAATCATTTGTCAGAGACTCTGCAATAAATTTTAATAATCTCCCTCAAGCTAAGTTTAAACCCAGAACGTGTATCTCATTTTTCTGGAAACAAATATTTTTCCATGTTAATCTTATGGGATCTTCCGATTTGGCTCAAACTTGGAGGAAATTTTCTTCCCGGAATCTTCGCAAAATAGGGGAACTGAACCCAAAAGGTTTTCACTCTCGTTTTTTTCTGTTGCTATTTTATAGTGATACCTTACGATCATTTTGAGATAAAAATGAAAAAAATAGTTTGTACCGTTTTTGAAAAAACGTAATTCTTTATTCTTTCGAAATTCCTTGCTTCTGCTTCATTAGAAGTGGAAAAATGTTGAGGAAACCTCCCTATAGTAGATAATGATTTACAGTAGATAATCTTCATTAACTGAAAAACTGACCAAAAATGTACATTATTTTCGTGAGTATAACATTTCAGCAAGGATGCTATATCTTCAGACGAAGTTTCATTGAAGTTTTATAATTAATCAATGTGTGAGAGCAAAAATTGATTTTTCACCTAAAAACAAAAATTTCGCTTCTTCTTTATTCATACTTTTTAAGTTCATGAAACATTTTTATGGCATGTTTATACATTAGAATCAAAGCTTGAAGTGTAATGAACAATATTCATTGATACAGAGCGTTCTTTCTTTAATATTTATAAATAATTGACGACTTCTAATTGGACATGACATTTTCCAAGAGTAGATAACCAACAGTAGATAATCACAAAATTGCGAAAAATGTCGCTGTCAAAATTGGCAACTCTGCGACTGTCTCGCAGTTGTTTTAAGTTAATGACGGTTGTGTTTGTTTATTTTGATTCGTGAAGTTTTTAAATTTAAATTATGGTAAATAATGAACTAAGAAAAAAGTCTGAATTATCAGTTTTTAGAAAGCACATTTTTAGATGTGTTTTAAGGAGTATTTCAGAAAAGGTATGTAAAAATTCTGCACTTTTCTGAAATCGCAAGTCAGGTTAAATGTTAAATATTATGAAGATGAAACATATCGTACCAATCGTACTAATCTCACGGAATATTAGAGATAAAAAAATGTTAATAACTTAAGCTTTTGCGATTTTTGTAAGATAATTATAGTTTCAACTATAAGTATACTAATGATAAATTATAATTATCGAGCGTTGAGTATTCTGTCATGCCCAGGAGCAATACCAGAAACGATTATCTATTGATGGACAGAGGTGTCAAAATCGTTCTCTTGACCGGGTATAATAAAAATGTTTAATACAGCTAATTGACTAATTTCGTGATATTTTTTTCTATAAGTATATTACATTGAATATGTAAGCTTTATTTCAAGAAGAAAATTTGTCTTTATTTGTGGAAACTGATGAAGTTGAATGCTGTTGAATTTTTTCCTATATACTGTAGGGTGGTTTCCCCTACTCAAAAGAATAAAAAATGAGGTAGTAGCTAGAAATTTCGAAATAGACTTAACGTCTATATGCATACATATATAAGTGCCCTAAAAAGTCATACTCGGGAGGCCATAAATGCAGTTCTATTAGAGCTAGAGCATTGTATTTTTTTTAACTGTGTACTATTACGAAATTTTCCGTAAGACTAACCCTTTTCCAGTTCATCCAGCACTAGTTACAGAAAATTTCACAAAGCGAGACAGTGCCATTTTTTTAGATTTTCAGGAAATATTGTGACAAATTATATTGTGACTTATATTGTGACAACTTTGAACTGTGTTTGACGAGCACTGAGTTATTTTAGAAAAACCAAAATTAAATTTTTTTACAAAAAGTTACTTTCGACGGCTATATTTCTTAAAATATTACTCGAGATGTATTTGTTTTATGTATCAAAATATAAATTATTTTTTAAATTAAGGAACTATAAATGTTTTTAAAGAAAAAAATGTTGCCCCTATACTTTTTTAACCCCCTCTTGAAGCTAACAATCAAATAAGGTCCCTCCTGTAATTCTCAACCGGTTAAACAGCCCTAGAGACAGTAGATCCCGTAATTTACGATCAGTACTGTGGCTTGGGTACAAACCTACGTGTGCAGATCGTAAACACTTCGGATGCAACCGGGTGCTAACAATTTCTCCTACGATAGTACGATACACTCAACAACCCTCGACAGAGTTCCTGGAGGAAATCGTCGACGGTATTGCAGAAAAGCCCTTGCTTGCTTCTGAACGACGACATGTAATTTACTCTGTCGTACAGTGCATACTCAAGGACTCTACGAGCTGTCGAGTGATCGCGTAGGCATGCAATCACGCTAAGGCTAAAGCACTTTTACGCGCGCGTTCATTCATACATCTCCATTCATTAGCGTACAACCGCCAACCTCCACTACCACTGCCACTACCACGCGGAGCAGAGATCGAATCAAAGCGACAAACTGGGAAATCTGTCTTCCTCTCCCCAAGTCTCTCTATCTACCTTTATGCCTCTCTGTCTGTTTCCCTTAAATCTTCCCTCTAAGCCCTCTTTCCACCTCAATCGTACTTCTACTACTTCTAGCACCCCCACAGCAAACGCACTCTTCATTCCGTTCCCGAACCACATTTCTCGTCCTCGTTTTACCCTCAAACACGACTCAGCGCACTCCTGATCCAATTCCACTTTCTCAAGATATGCGGAGAATGCTCATTGCCACGTGATCGTTCCCAGAAGTCGGTTTTAGAGAGCAATTTATGCTCGTTTAATTCACGGAGAGCGTCTAACGAACGACATTAACATTCATGATTAAGCGAGAGGGGAATAAGGGAGTTAAGTAAGTTTGATTTATGTTTTATAAAACGAAGTTATGCTGAAGAGATGGAGTATCGTTTATGATGTTCAGGAATGATCTGAAAAATAGTAACAAAATATTTCAATGAGGACAAGCGAACCTAATCCGGATCTGGGGTCCAACTCCGGATCATTATTGTTTTTCCCGTAAATGGCTAGAATTATGAAACCAAATTTTGTGGCATATTTAGTTGAACTAAAAAGTGAAGATTTGAATCTAAATTCTCGCAAGTCACAGCACTATTATACAAAAAAAATTGTTTTTGTGCTCTCTAAATCTGAATCAGTGAAATGGCACTGATTGTCAGTGTAATTTCACTGATTGAAATAGCTGGAAATATGTCACTGACAATCAGTGAAAATTTACTTATACATTCAATCAAATAAACACTTTTGAAAGTTTCGATGCTTCTAAATGACAAGTAACCTCACATATTACTTTAATTTTAAGATTCGACTGTCTTGTACACACCCGTTAAGTAAGTTCTTCTTATGGGTAATTGTCAAATTGGAAGCAAATTTTAGCACTGACAGTGGCAATCACATTGTTATTAGGAATTAAATATTTTACCATGGAAATGGAACTTATCACATCTAAAAATTTGAAATCCAAAAGGGGCAGTTTTGAAAATAAGAAATAATGATGAAATTCTTACATGTAATACGGAAAGTGGATTTGAGGTTAGGAGTTTGATGAAAGAGAGCGCAAATCCACCTACCTGTGCTATGATATAATTTGTAACTCATTTCTTCCTTCCTAATTAACTTATTTAGCTTACTTCTTGAGATCTGTATCAGGCTGTATACTTATAAATAGAGGTTAGGAAACAGAAAACAAACCGGCCCACCTGATCCACGCGCACGCGCATATAAGCGGTCCTACACTTCTCTATTGTACAGTACGGGAATGATACGAGAACATTGATGAAGTTCAGCCTTTTTATATTATTTATAAAAAAATAATAGATTTCAATCATAAAAAATCACCTACTTATGAAAGAAAACACCGCTGAGCAAGTAACGGAATGGTTTTTATAATTTTTTTTCACTCAGAAACTGCTTTTTAACTCACGTACGGTAATGATTTTTTTGTTGTCAAAATGTACTTTTCAGTTTCAATATCGGATTCAGCAAAAAAGGAGTTAATATTTTCAGCTCAATTTCATAGAATCTTGTATTAAACGAGACGCTTAATATTTCTGTATTTATTACTCAATTGTAACTACAATATTTTACTAGAAAAAAAGACGTACGGTAATGATTTCTGAAATGACAAAAATCGAGGGACAGACTTTAAGGTTCTTACAATATTATTTATTTGACTTGAAAAATGTGCATAAATTATATTTTTCTTTATGTAAAGTTCACAAACTTGATACGTTAAGCGTTTTTCAGGTTACTGTCTAAGAAAAGGAGAAAACCAGTTTATCCACGTTCAAAGTGAGGTTGGGACGCCGTACGGTAATGATGTTTGGGGTGTTCTTTTATTAAATTAAAGTAAATGGGAACAGAAATAAAAAAAAAAGAAATGACCATTTTGTAGAGGATGATAATAACTATTTATTAAATTACAAAAAAAATCAGTAAGAGATTCTAAGTTAATGTTATATTACTGGGACTTCAAGTTTGCCTACAATTTGACAATTACCCTTATACGAGTTGGAGTATATTTTTCCCGCAGTTACTTTAGCACATTTACAGCCGAAAAATTCAAACATGTATTTTCTTAAAAAATTATTTTTTCTACTGAAGTAAAAGAAAAACAACCACGCTTTATTGTGAATCTTCGAGATCATTATGTCACACGTTTTACTCTGGTATTACTGAATTGATTAGAAAACAAATCTGAAATCACTGATTAATCAGTCAAATTACCACTACTCTAATCAGTAAATTTTTCACTGATTCCTATTTAGAGAGTAACGTTTGTCAACTCTGATGTTTCTCATCATGGCTGAGTTTGATATTATTTTGGTGAATGACAAACCCTTCAATATTTCAGTGACTATTTATTTTTTTAAATATGAGACTTTCCGGAACTGTTCATAAAAGTATAAAGTTCCAGTAAATTAATGAGGTTTTCACGAAATTAAGCTAGCCGCAGAATGAAAAATGTTGATATTGTTTTTAGAATCATATTTTCTCTCATTTTTTTTACACAATTAGGCCAATATCTTTATAAAAAGTTCTTTTATCATTATTCTTCCTTCTCTCATTTTTTTACACAATTAGAACAATATTTTTTATCAAAAGTTCTTTCATCATTATTCTTCCTAATTTAGAGAACATTTTGTACAAATTTTGTAACTTGTGATCAAAATTCGTAACAAATGAAAATTTTCACGAATAGAAATCTTCAGTTTTGAAGTAAAATGAATATAAATAATATTCTTTTGGAAAAATATTCATTTTAAAAAATAAATATGACGAAAGTTTTAAAACAACTTTTAGTGAATTTAAATTTATTTTATTATATAGCGACACAAATTTGAGACGAACTATAAATGAGGGACGAAACAAGACGATATCAAAGAAGTTATGATTTTATTACAGACACTTTTAACAGATATTTTATTTAATAAGCAGTAGAAAAAAGAACGATTATTGAAAAGTTTTTACTCATAAGTGTAAAATCTCATAATACGGCAATGTAGATTTATAAAATATGTAAATATAATAATTATTATTATTCCATTAAGCCATTTCCCATTCGGGGCAAGCGTGACTTACTCGGTGAGGAATAGTGTAATGTGGGGAAGGGGGTATAGATTTTTATATTGATCTAGAATTTCCGTGCTATTTATTTGAATAACACGCTTGTTCCGCAACAATGCTCCGACCCAGGTTGCTGATCAATCTCTCTAGCGATCACCCCAAGTGAAGGCGCCATTTTAGGCGCCATTCACTCCACTGACACTCGTCTGCATGTATTTCCTATAAACTGTTTGTTGCCACCCTTTTCTGTCCTGACATACCTCTCTAGCTTCCTTCACGTCCATGCAATTTCTCACGCAAGCTCTTCTGTTTCTATGGCTTCTTAGGTCTCTTCGAATTAGTGTCTCATCCACACAATCTAACCATTCTTTCTGCGGTCTGCCTCTAGGCACACTGCCATTTACTTTACCTTGATACACTTGTTTCGTTATTTGTTCATCTTTCATTCTCTGAACACGCCCAAACCATCTTAAGGAATTTCTTTCACATGTGTCAACTAGTGTATCCTCTGCACCACATTCTTTGAGGAATATCTCATTACTCACTTTGTTTATCAGTGTTTTGCCGCATATCATGCGCAGGATTTTCATGTTAATCACGTTAATTTTACTCTTATCCTTTTCTTAGTAGGCCCAGGTCTCGCTAACATAAAACACAGTCGGTATGAATATAGAATTTTGTATTGCGCTTTTAGCTTCACTTGATATATTTTTTCTTCTGGTCATGAGCCCTGCTCTACTGATAACCTTCTTACCCTCGTTTATTAGCCTATCCAACTCTCCATCCACCTTCCCGCCACTAGTGAATAGGCTACCAAGATATATGTACTGATCAACTTATACTATTCTCTCATCATTTAGGACAATGTTGCACATTGTTTTCTCGCCCTTTCCTTCAAACACCAAAATTTTTGTTTTATTTACGTTAATTTTGAGGCCCATGTTCTCCATTCTTGTATTCAGTTTACTCAACATTCCTTGCAAGTCTTCGATTTACTCTGCCATAACAACCTTATCATCCGCGTACGCTAACCCACGTACCCTCACTGTCCCGAGATCCATACCTTCTTCGTCGAAGAGGGCCAATCTTAGACACTTGTCCATGAATATAAAAAAAACCTGCTGGTTTGAGTCGTTTATTACGTTACGTCTAAATTGACTTGAAATTGGAATAACTTATTACAAGTGAGCTACGTAATTTTAATGTAAGTTACGTAATTGCATTGATCATTAATATACTATAATATCAAAAAATGATAGTGGTACGCAAAATCACCCGATGTGACAGATAACTTGACGCAGGAGCAGTACTTTGTTAAAGCTAAAATAAACTATTTTATGTATTTTCTAGTAAAAAATCTTCTTTTACTTGCAACAGCCAAGATATCAAGCTGTACTTAAAGCACATTTTTGCATTATTTACGGTTGTATATTTTTCTTTTAGGTGCGCCAGCATGCCTTTCTCTCTTCTCTTATGCTTGTTATAACAATTTATAAATTTAATTTAATAATAATAATTCTCAAAATAAACTATGCTACAAATACCGGTTTTAAAGATTTTGTCAATATCATTGGTTCGTTTCCAACAGTAGTGTTGGTCGTATCAAGAACAAATATGATTAATTAAAATCACACACGCTGGAAAAACTAATGTTTGCTTTTATTACGTTTTTCTGTAAAAATTAATACCAATAAAAGTTTAAAAAAACATTTGCATTTTTCATGTTCGATTTCCTGTTGATATATTTTATTTTTGAAGCAATTGCAACTTTCTTCTCGAATTCCTTTGCAACTCCCATGATAAGTTTAAATTTAATACTCTTTTTCCCATAATTAGTCATAATAATTTTTAAAAACTGTTAAAAAGTACTTCGCTCTGGGTGTTTTTTGTTGTGCTCAATATTGCTCATTTTCTGCGGGCACTTTGCTTCGTCATCATGTGCATAACAATTAATTTTTCTTCCTCATAAAGCCAGGGTTTTCACTGATAAGAGTAAAGAGTAACTTCCTGATCAATTAAAAATAAAAAGATTATGATATTTACAATCGACAAAGACGTAATATTCATGCTGTAGATCAAGTCTCTCATGTGAATTAATTAAAATAATATTATGGTTTTAGAACAATGGAAGGACACCAGTTTGTAGTAGTGATAATTGCACTTATTCTAGTGGAAAGGAATTAAACTTCTTTATAGACTGTAAAATAAGATAAGTAAGTTGTACAGAAAAATATTTTTATTTATTTAGAATAATTTTGAGAAGCTACTAATATAAAGAGGAGATAAGATAGAATATTTGTTAAACAGATAATTATTTACTCAATAATTTTTGATTTTTTATATGCTTGTGTGTTCTTACAGAACATATAGAGATGGAGATTATAATTGTTCAAGAATTAAAAAATCATTGGCATAAGAATAAACATAATTTGCTTCAGTTTTTCTTTTTAACATATGACTGTAGATAATAATAAATATTAATAATGATTTCAGAGATCCATAAGAAACACGATGGAAGATGCCCTGGAGAATCATCACCCGGATGTTCTTTTGATCACTATAAATGATGGACGATTGCCGCGAAAAACTGCTTTCCACCTTTTTTTAAAATGTATGTTTTGAAAATATATTTTTTCTAAATGAATGAACTATATTTTCAGGTAAAGTATCAACTTGGACAGGATTTACAGAAATTATCATATTCTAAAACTGATCGGATTTTCTTCGTTATCGGTTAGTTACAAACTAATAAAAAAGAGAAAATTTAGTTTTTTAGACTATACTATATGCTGGAAGCTTTTCTTTAGTCAGATTTTTTTCAGGGATGTTTCAAATTGAATGTCTTAGCATAATAAATATGAATTAAAAATATTATGGAATATTCTAAAATATTTCGAAATGGTTCTCAAAATCGCAGAATATTCCAGAATTGCAGAATTCGAGAAAAAAACAGAATATTTCTGAATTGTGAAGTAAACTACAACACTCCTAAGCATCCTAGTATGAATCTATAAAAATAAAAAATATGTTTTTTTTGTTAATTAGAAAAAAAATCTAGGCGATACCATCCTACAGTAGCTAATAAACATGCAGTAGATAATTATTGATTAAAAGTACCAGTGCAGAAATTGCCCCGGTTGGCCCTACTACATACAACAAGTTTTCTGGCCGGATCCCGGCCGGGCTACCCCTGGTTGGGTTTCATGGCCAGGCACCGGTCGGGAGCCGGTCGGGCTAAATTTTTCTCGAATCACCTAGGCGGGAGCCGGCCGGTTACTGGCCGGGACAACCCTGGTTAGATTTCATGGTCGGGAGCCGACCGGGCACTGGTCAGAATACTTTTTTTATAGAAATTACACATTTTTTAAGAGCCGTGACATTATCAAAGACGTATTTACGGATACTAGATGAATTATTATCTGAAAAGTATAATTTAAAGATTTATTAGATCAGCAAAACAGAAACTAGCTTTTTTGAATTCTTAAAAAAAAAAGATTTGATTTTTTCCAATGTTTTAACTTATTAAATAAAACTGTTATCGATTCTGCAATGTGCAACAGCAGGTTTATTACAATTTTTATAATTTTCTCTATTTTTAGACCATTTTTAGTCTGTACACTTTCAAATTTACCGCCATGTCTGACGCCTTCTGCGCTGGCGTCGGCGTAGACACTTGTAAGTTTCAGTTTCGAACCTCGAACGAGAATGCACGTGTCATCTCCATGAAGTTCGCAAATAAAACCGCGATCCGTAATTAAAATGAACCTTATTTCAGTAATCAGTTCGAAACCCCCACTTACTGCGTGGATAATTAGTATTTTTAATTAAATTATAGTGTTGTGTATTCATTTTTTTCCTTTCTTCCTTCCTAACCTCAAATCACCACGTGGTTTCCAAAATAAAACAGTTGCTAGCAGATTCTAGCATCAATTATTGAAACTCTTCTCCAATTTCCTCACGAGAATTTATTAACTTGATTTGTCATTTAAAGTTCACCGTATTCTTTACGATGAGCCTTAAAAGACAAAACAAGTTACCAATTTCTCGCCAGAAGCAAAATTTTTTAACCGCTCGGTGACCGGATTACCCGACCGGATCCCGGCCGGTATGAAAGCCTGAATCCGACCAGTTTACCGTGACGTTTTTAGCCGGATCCCGGCCAGTATCCCCGGCCAGCGCCCGGTTTAAACTGGGGCTATCCGGCCGGCTCCCGGTCGGATCCCTGTTACCATTCCTACACGGGTATTTATGTGTATCAAATAATTAATTTCATTTAATTGATAGTGAGATACCTGTTAATATATTTAAATTATAATTATTTTAGAAAAAAAAGTATTCACAATTCCTGAATGATATGTTTTTACTTTCAAGTTTGAAAATCATTACCAAAAGCAATATATTGCGCATTAAATTCTCAACTATAATATTTATTGCCCTCAAATGTAGGAGGTGAAGATCAAATATGAATAATGTGTTAAAAAATTGCCCAAAATTAAAACATCGACGCTGCAACGTGTACAAAATAATGTCCCACAATAAATCGTTCAACTTTCAACCTTTGCCCTCAAGTAAATTTCAAATTTTCTCGAAATGGCTTCTAAAGTGAACAAATTGTTTTAATGTTTTTTTAAAGCATACATAATGTCACCACGTAATTTGCAAGCCTTTCTTTTTTTAGAGATTTGACGAGACTATATATATATGTATCTTTCCATGAAAATATTATATCAGAACTGTTATCTTTCGTACAGATAATTTAATTTATTCGAGACCATAATAAAATTTTATTACAAACAGCAGTAATTTTATACAAGTATAAAATCTCATTAAAAAGTCTTTCTAATGTGCGAATGTACTTAGTTTCCTTATTGGAAAATTGTATTAAATTTCTTTATTTTTCGTAAAATCGCATTGAGGCTAAAAGCTTTTCCGGCGAAAGCCGAGTTTCCAAATAAAACAATCTTTGAAATGCGATTGTAGCGGAAACCAGTAACGTTGCGAATTTGTACCGAAACTTGAAATACGGGCTCGAAATTCCCCCTCGTTACGAATCACCATAGAAAACCGTGTGTGTTAAACGAGACCACACGTGTCGCAAATGTTTCCAGCAGCTACTAATAAATACGGCAGACGTGATTTTCATAAATCTGAGCAATATTAGTATTGCTTCACAAAACATACGACGAAATTAAAAGAATTTTTAAATATTGTCAAAACAGATTCACATAAAAATGGTTGAGTATTGCTTTCCAGCAAAATATGCCAGATTTTAATTTTTTCTTCCGACATATTTTTCCAGATTTTAATTTTCTCTTCTGGCATACCTACCGTTAACATAATTGAAATCCAAGAAATTGTGAAAAATTCCAAAGAATTCAAGCTTAATTCCAACAAGTTTAAAAACTCTCTAAATTTAAAGTAGTAAAATATAAGTGATTGTTAGTTGATTTCTACTAATTGCTGCAGTTGGAATTTAGTGACTGGAAATTAGTAAAAACATACTGATTCAATTATTAATCATTGCTACACGCATACACACTATCCAAACTCGTAATTATAGATTTTTGAAACATTTTTAATGTAAATGATATAACAGAAATTAATCTAATGCAATACAAATTTTATTTGTTTATTTCTATTCTTGATGACAAGTGCAACTTCATAATTATGTGAATAGGGACAATATGATGAAACAACAGACAAAATCTTTATGGAGAAAATAATACAGAAAATTAACTTTATTTTCCCAGAAAAATTTCCAGTTTTCTAGCCTAACATTTTTAAATTATTAAAAATGAACTTTAATATTTATTTAAACAGTCTTTCCCCAATTACCCGCTTATCCCATTTATCTCGTTTTCCACTCAAATTCGAACTAAATTAATAGAACTCAAAAACTATTTGGTAGAAAATTAACTTTTTCAGTGAAAATAATTCTGTTTTGTAGAAAATATGTCTTTTCGGCTTGAAAATTCAACAATTCGGTTAAATTTTTGTTTTCTCAACTTGAAAATCTTTTTTGCTGGCTCAACTGTTTTGTAGAAAATTCATCTTTTCGGTTGCAAATTTTATTATTTGGTTGAAAGCTCATATTTTTTGGTTACAAATTCAACTGTTTTGTGGAAGAATCGTCTTTTTGGCTTTATCGGACAATTTGGTTAAAATTTGTTTTCTTTCTTAAGTAAAATTTTTTTTCGGTTGGAATATCAACTCTTTTGTTCAAAAATTAACTCTTTTCTTGAAAATCTGTCTTTCTGGTTTAAAATTCACATCTTTTGGTCGAAATTTCATCCTAATTGGTTAAAAATGCAACTGTTTGGTTGAAAATTAATCTGTTATGGATAAAGATTTAACTATTTTGTTAAAAACTGTTCTTTTTTTAGTTGAATTCCACTGTTTTCGATTTATAACTAGAATATTTCTGGCTTGAAATATTAACTATCTACATAATTCGTTGAGAATTCACCCTTTTGACTTGAAATTCAAAATTTGGTAAAAAAGTTCAACTATTTTGTTGAAAAAATAAGTTTGTTTTTTTTAAATTCATATTTTCAGGTTACAGATTCAACTGTTTTGTAGAAAATACACCTTTTTGGATTCAAAATTTAACAAATATATTGATTTTTTTTTACTAAAATATCTTTCTTGTTAGAAAATGTTACTCTTTTGCTGCAAATTCGTCTTTTTTGTTTTGTTTGAAAATTCATATTTTTAGTAGAAATTTAATCCATACTGGGTAAAAATGAAACAGTTTGTTTGAAAATTAATCTAGTGGGGTTGAGGATTCAACTATTTTGTTGAAAATTCCTTTTTTGGTTAAATTTAACTGTTTTTCATTTAAAATTAAAATTTCTTCTTCTTGAAATATCAACCATAACATTTTTTGTTCAGAATTCATCTTTTTGTCTCGAAATTCAACAATTTGGTAATAAATTCAACTATTTCGTTGAACATGAACTTTTTAGTTGAAAATTCATATTTCCGGATTAAAAATTTAACTTTTTTGTAAAAAATTCATCTTCTTAGCTTCAAGCTTTAACAATTTAGTTAATTTTTTTTCTAGACTGAACAATTTTTCTTGGTTAAAAATTTGACTCTTTTGTTGAAAATCCGTATGTTATTTGGTTGAAAATGAACTTTTTTGTTGAAAATTTACATTATTTTAACAATTTGGTTAATATTTTTTTTTCCTGACTGAAAAATGTGTTCAGGTTAAAACTTCAACTTTTTTGGTATAAATTTCATCTTTTTTTTTTTTTTAGAAACGCATCTTCAAGCTGTTAAAGCTGCAGCTAAATCTCCCTAATTTTTATAATATTACCATTCAAAATTTATCTTTTTTATAATATATATAATACAATGATTTGTAAATCATGCAGATAGTGGAATCATTGTTTTAATTTTTGATGACTGCTATTGATACAGTTGGAATTTTTTTGGCTTCTTCTTGTAAGTGGGTTGAGGATGACATAGAAAAGGTTTGTATTTTTTGTATTTTACTATTCCAATCAATAAAATTTAAAAAAAACTGATTCATCAGTTGAAATCCTTCATACTGTATTAATTATTTAAATTGCTACTAATTCATATTTAGAGAAAACGTATAAAAAATAATAAATCTAAAGTGGTAAATCAATATCCATGACGAAAAAAAATTACTTAATTATACATTCATTGATATGTATATACAATTTTTTCGACCACATTCAATAATTCCATTCTTCCAAGTTTGATCCCCCAAATGTAATTGTAAAAATTTATAGTCATGAAAAAATCCGAGCGGAATCTAATTTAAAGAAGCTTTCCGAATATACATATTCTATTTCTTTTTCTTTTTTCCTTCCGCATTTTTCAATTTACGCATCAATCCATGCGGTGAAATTGTTTCCCAGGAGATGGCGACTTCTAGTAATTATTTTCGTCAACGACAATCTGGTCTGGAAAATTGCATAAAAGGACACAACCGCTTCATAATGAAACTGTCCATCTATCGGGGCCATTCATTGAGTCGCCAAACGAGAAATATAATTCTAGCATGTGCTATATAGACATACACATTCTACAAGGGGGTGCTGTATTAAAATTTTCATTATGATCGTATTGGCCTGACAACTCCAGATGATGATAATTAAGTTCTGGAAACTCAATTTCTGCTCAAGGTTAATTATCCAAATAATTGGTCACACAAAATTCCTAGCTTTACTTGTAATTTTTATTTTATAACTATTTCAACATTACATCTGAATTGGTTCAAATGAAGTTTCCAATAACAAGTTTACTGATTATTCTTTATTTAATTAATTAGGCAATACTATACTTAATTTTGAAATAAATTTGCATATTTTTCGTAAGACAAACAAGAACATTTCAATTCAAAATCGAGTTATGTCTCGAATTATCATAGGTTTATTTGTCGAAGCTTACGCTAGTTAATTTAGCTGCTGAAATTGTATTTCAATACCAGAATGGTATGTAAAATTTATTAACTGCGGCTTGTTACTTCGCTGAATCCACTTGGGATTTTAAGTAATTTTCACATCAATGTGTAATTTAGCGACAAACAGTTGAATAATCCTCAAATCAAGTTTGTAATTAGTGCAATTTGCAAAGCTCAGAAATAATTAATTATTTCCAATTACAAGTGCGCATACCAGAAAATGGAGAGCCCTGTAAACTGTTTATGAGATTTGATTTCAGAAATTGATTTTATAGTCTTCTATGTGCTAAAAAGATTTTAGAAATATTGAAAAAAAATAATAAGTGGAGAAATAAGAAATAAATTAGATCATTATACCATTATAAAGTGTTATTTAAATATACAAATGAGAGGTGGCGGTAGCTGTGAGCTCTAAGGCATTGCCTTCGAAATCCAAAGCGCTTAAACCGTCGAGGGTTCGATTCCCTGTACCTATGGATTTTTCTGAATCGTAATAAGAGTTCTACATTTTTTCTTCCACTTAATTTGATAAACGCCTAAAATAAAACGCAAAATATAGAATTATACTATTTAAAAAGATTTCACAGCCCAAAATCCTCTGAAAACAGGAGAAATAGGGTAATTTTTCACGGAAATAGAGAAATAATAGGGGGGAAAATGCTTCTAATAAAAATTAATGTCTAGGTACCATATTGAATTCAATGTGAATCGGTTAAGATTTGAAGTCGAAATATATTTAATTTTCCACAAAATGGTGGAATTTTCAACCGGATGGTCGAATTTTCAAACAAAAAATAATTAACTTCAATCGCAAACAGTTGCATTCTTAACCAAATGGTCGAATCTTAATAAAGCCAACAAGACGAATTTTTCAGAAGACAGTTAAATTGTCGATAAAAAAAGATGATTTTTCAACAAAATGGTTGAATTTTGAACAAAATGATTAAATTTTTAACAAACTAGTTTAATTTGCACCACAAAATCAAATTTTTGACCTAAAAAGATTTTAAAAATCGATATTAACAAAAAAGTTGAACTTTAAAGAAAAGGGACGAATTTTTAACCAAATATTTGTATTATCCACTTACAAAGATAAATTTTCAACCAAAAGGGCGAATTTGTCAACAAAAAATGACGAACTTCAACCACAAACAGTTGGATTTTTAACCAATAATTGGTCAAATCTTCAAGCCAAAAAAAAAGTTTTTAAAAGGCAGTTGAATTTTCGAATAAAAAAGATGAATTTTTAACAAAATAGTTAAGTTTTCAACAAATGAATTAAATTTTTTACAAACTAGTTGCATTTTTAACTACATAATGGAATTTTCGACCTACAAAGATCAAAAATGATTATTAATCAAATAGTTGAAGTTCTAACCAAAAGGGACAAATTTTCAACAAAATAGTTCAATTGTCCGCCTACAAAGATGAATTTTCAACCAAAAGAGCGAATTTTTAAACAAAAAATAATTAACTTTAAACAAAAAGAGTTGCATTTTAAACCAAATAGTGGAATTTTTAAACCAAAAGATGAATTTTTCAAAATACAGTTGAATTTCTAATAGTAAAGAATGTATTTTCTATCCAAAAAGAAAAATGTTTAACAACACAGTAAAATTTTTAATGAAATAATTATTTTTTTTACACAAAAATTAATTTCGAACAAAATAATTAAATTTACAGCAAAATAGTTTAATTGTTAAGTAAAATGATGAATCTTCATTGAAAAAAGAATTTTTAATAAAAACAGTTGAATTTTAAACCCAAAGGTTGAATTTTCAGTGAAAAGAGATTAATTCTCAACGAAAAATATAATAATTGCTCTTTCAGCCAAGAAAATATTTTTATTTTAAATAAAAAATAGTCGAATTAAACGAAAAATATTAGTCTCCAACAAAAAATCTAATGGTTCATATTTCATAGAAAAAATATTTGTACTCCTAATCAAAAAATAGTTGACTTTAACCAAAAAAGACGAATTTTCAACAAAATAGTTCAATTGTCCGCCTAAAAAGATGAATTTTCAACCAAACGGGCGAATTTTGAAACAAAAAAAAAATTAACTTTGAACAAAAAAGGTTGCATTTTAAACCAAACAGTGGAATTTTTAAACCAAAAGATGAATTTGTTATAAGCCATTTGAATTTTCAATACTAAAGGACGTATTTTCTATCCAAAAAGAGAAATGTTTAACAGAACAGTTAAATTTTTAAAGAAATAATTTTTTTTTACAAAAAAATTAATTCCGAATAAAATCATTAAATTCACAGCAGAATAGTTTAATTTTAAATAAAATGATGAATCTTTATTGAAAAATGAATTTTTAATAAAAATAGATGAATTTTAAACCCAAAGGTTGAATTTTCAGTGAAAAAAGATTAATTCTCAACGAAAAATATAATAATTGATCATTCAGCCAAGAAAAGATTTTAATTTAAAAAAAAATAGTCGAATTAAACCAAAAATATTAGTTTTCAACAAAAAATGTAATGGTTGATATTTCAAAGAAAAAATATTTTTAATCCTAATCAAAAAATAGTTGATTTCAATCAAAAAAGACGAATTTTCAACAAAATAGTTGAATCGTCAACCAAAAGAGATGAATTTTCAAATAAAAAAGACGAATTTTCAATAAAAAAAGAACGAATTTTCGACAGAAATTTTAATATTCAACGAAGTAGTTCCATTTTAAATAAAAAAAAAAAGATGAATTTTCAGTTAAAAAAAGTAATTTTCAACCATGAAGAAAAAAACTTAATTTTCAACAAATTAATTAAATCTTCAATCACATAGTAAATTTTTAACTAAAAGAAATGAATTCTGAATCAAAAATATAATAGTATAATTTCTCATTAAAATATTTAATTAATTTTAATTAACCAAAAATAGTTGGATTTTCTTAGTGGGTTTCTATTAATTCAGCTCGCATTTAGGATAAAAAGCGAGAAAACGGATAAAAAAGAATTCTTTAAAAAGGCGTAAAGAGGGCAATAGGGTAAACTAAAGTTATTAATTTTCATTTTTTCAAGCATTTAAAAAAATTGTTAACAACATCACAAATCTTCATACCCCCCCCCCCCCCTGGCAGTGTGACGTAATTGTTGAACGATCCTTTATGTGTTCGATATATTTGTTATTAAAATGATTATATAATTTAAAAAATTAGTAAAATTTGAAATAGCGAAATTAAAGAATTCTAAGCTGAAAGTTTTCAGAATCTTTCCATTTTCAAATTGTGTTCATCATTAAACAATTTGTAACTGAAAAAATTTTTAACTGAACGCTTTATAAACCTACGCACACTCAGAATTTTAATGTAAATCACTTACATGAGAGTGTTTAAAATTAAACATTCTAATGTTATTACAAGTCGGAATTGAAAAACCTGCAAATTCTGAATGTTTGAAAAAGAAAAATAATAAAAAGTTTAACTCTTGAATATTATTTTATTAATTATGTGTATTTTTTTAAATAATACTTGAATTAAATTAATCGGTTATAAACTGCATTATAAATAGTTTTAGTTTAAATAGTATTGTCCTTTTTTAATGAAGAAGATGAGTTATCTTTCTTCTAATTATAAAAGCATCATCTGCTCATTAGCCGTATCAACTAATCGTAATCTAACATCACCAAACGCTCAGGCGGTCCCTCTTCGTCAATATCAAAACCGGAAATTCACGCATTATAATTACTCTCCTGATCAGACATACTCAAGATTCCACAACCATATCTAATTTACTATAAATTTATATACGTATACCTATAATGTATATAAATAACAAATACACCTAACCAGTTAAACTCCCTTACCTAGGCAACATATTGTCTCATTCCATCAGCTGCAGGTGGTTTCAATAAACTACTTTATATCCACAAAAATCACTTCTAACAAACTACCGTACACTATCTCGCACAGCTTCAGATTTTTCTTTCCAAAAAATTTAATCTAAACTATATTCCTCTCGATATTTTCCAAAAAGTTCCACAGACTATCAATTAATCCACTTCTCACTTCGCGACTCGCCAACTATTAATAAGCCAAAATTATAAAATCTCCCGCGCTATGACCAATCTCCCCACTACTTTCTTCTTGACACTCGATTTGATTCGCCCAGATTCTATTTTTTTCCTCTCTTTTCCTTCTTCTTTATTTATCGTCCACTCCCGTCAAAATTTATGACCCGCGTATTTTTAGTAACCAGTCACGATGTCACGCACATGCAGAATCGCGAACTCTTGTCAAAATCCGTCAAACTACTTCCTCTACCGGCTTCGATGTCCTCTTAACTCCAGAGGTCCTTGGTCCTGCGATCCGCAGGTGGCGCCTATTTCCAAGGTCAACCCCTCAACCCCCAATGTCATTCCAACCCCCACACAACACGTGAGTTGAACTCCGTTCTGTCTGGACCATAAAACCCGATAAAAGACGGAAAAACTCGATAAAAAAATGATAAAGAACGATAAATACAAAACCTCACTTCCTTTTCCGCGCGTCACTTATCAGTAGTGCATTACAAAGTAGAAATTGAGATGCACCAAGCGAATTCAAAATAAAAAAGACTCTCATTCGGGGACCGGATCTTGACTGACAGGACCCGCTGCCGTTCCCTGGTGGGCCCTTAACTCTCGCGAAGACTTTTTTTTTTATTTTCGCGAAAGCGCTTGAAGGAGACGTGGAAAGAATCTTAACGATGTAAAAGTAAAGAGGCTGAATATTTTGGGACGAAAAATAGGTTTGTTGAGGATACTTTTTGGAGAACGAGCTGCGTCGGCTCGCGTGGCAATCGTCCACGGCGGTGGATTCAAATTCGTTCGCACGTGGCGGCGACCGTGTCGCGCTAGCGACTGCCGGCGACCCGACGCCCGGCACCGGGTCGGGCGTCTCCATCTCGCGGTTGTCCCACCAACTCCATATTCGCGAGGTGCACGAGGACGGGGTCGGGGATCGAGCATAGTAGGAGTCTCTAAGTAGTCTAAGGTCTAGGGAAAAAGCAGCTCCAGGGACCACCGGTGCATATCAGTGGCGGAAATCTATGGCGAAGGTGCAGCCACCGCAGCGCTCCTGGCTAAAGAGATCCTGGGATGAGGTCTCAGGTCTTTAGGAGAGTTAAGGATCTGGGGGTGGGAGCGTAAATCAGGAGAAGGCCCAAGGGCTTTGAATTCTGGTTTGAAGGCTTCAGGTTCGAGTTCTTAGGTTTGAAATATTAAGTTCAATTGCACTGTAGGAGATAATGATGAAGAGAAATGTATGTACTCAAAAATGAGCGTATGGAAAATTTTGGAACATTCTTGGCCATTCGAGAATATTCAAAATACGGTTGCGAAGTACTATAGACGTATTCAATATGGGTGTATTTATTTGTGCTCATTTTATGAGCATTTTGCTTCCTCATAAGTATCAAATAAATTTGCTTCCTCATAGAGGGAGGTTTTCCCCCACAAAAGAAAAAAATGGACACTCAATATTTTTCAAGCTTATGTTTCTGTCTTTCTGAAAATTTTATTTTCAGAAAATCAGAGGGCCCACCAAAATGTCAATTCATGTGTTCCGTTACAATGAACAACATTTAACCTACGGTAGTTTTATATTTCAAATTGAAACCTCATAGAAACAATGTAACTTTTCTTAAAACTTACTGAGTAGCTATTGATTAATCAATAATGGTCTTCGAAAGTTCGTCAAAAGATCAATCCACGCATCTCGAAAACGCAAACAATTACATCAAATGCAGTACTGTTGTATTCCCGATATAAAAAAAAAAACCTTTTATAAACAAGGAAATTAATTTTGTTGAAAATTTTAAAATAGATATTGATAGTTTATGGTAGATCATAAAAAGTTCTTAATTTTGGCAATCGATGCATCTCGAAGACGCGAACAAATATATTATATACATTATAGTTGTATTCCCAATATTAAAAAAGTTTTCCTTATATCAACAACATAAACAACATATTTTTTCAATTTATAAATCGGTATTGCTAGATCATTAAAAGGTTTTTAGAAGGTTCGTCAATAGGTCATTCGACGTGTCTCAAAGACGCAAACAAAAATGTCCGATACAGTACTGTAGTACTCATAATATGAAAAAAGTTTTTCTCATACAAACAGAATACACACATTTTTTTTAAACTTCATAAATCGGTAATGGTCGGTCATAAAAGGTTCACCAATAGGTCAACTGATGCGTCTCAAGGATGCTAACAAATACTCTTCATGTAATATTGTCGTGTTTTGAATATCAAAAAAGCTTTTTCATATAAACAGAATAAACCATTTTTTTGAAACTTCATAAATCGGATATGTTGGGACATGAAAGGTTCATCAATAGGTCAATCGATGCGTCTCAAGGACGCGAGCAAATACTCTACATGTAATATTGTCGTATTTTGAATATCAAAAAAGTTTTTCTTATATAAACAGAATAAACCATTTCTTGAAACTTCAAAAATCGGTACGGGTGGGTCATAAAAGGTTCATCGAAAGGTCAATCAATGCGTCTCAAAGACGCGAACAAATATTGTACATGTAATATTGTCGTGTTTCGAATATCAAAAAAGTTTTTTCCATATAAACAGAATAAACCATTATTTTCAACTTCATAAATCGGTACTGGTGCGTCATAAAAATTTCAACGATAGGTCAATCGATGCGTCTTAAGGACGCGAATAAATACTCTACATGTAATATTGACGTATTTTGAATATTAGAAAAGTTTTTCTTATACAAACAGAATACACACATTTTTTGAAACTTCATAAATCGGTACTGGTGGATCATAAAAGGTTCATGAATAGGTCAATCAATGCGTCTCAAAGACGCGAACAAAAACTCTACATGTAATATTGTCGTGTTTTGAATATCAAAAAAGCTTTTTCATATAAACAGAATAAACCATTTTTTTGAAACTTCATAAATCGGTACTGGTGGGTTATGAAAAATGCATGCATAGGTCAATCGATGCGTCTCAAGGACGCGAACAAATACTTTAGATGTAATATTGTCGTATTTTAAATATCGAAAAAAAATTTCTCATATAAACAGAATAAAACATTTTCTGAAACTTCATAAATCAGTACTGGTAGGTCATAAAAGTTTCAAAAATGGGTCGACCAATGTGTTTCACAGACGCGAACAAATAAGCCAGATATCTTGTTGTTGTATTTTGAATATCAAAAAAGTTTTTCTTATATACACAAGGTAAAATTTTTATTTTTAAATCTCTAAGCATAAGAAAAAACTATTTCTAAATGGTCGATCTAGCTCGAAATCCTATCAGACCTGGATATCAATCCATTCAAATTTCATGATCATAGCTCTTTTACTTTTCGAGATATGGTGAACAGAAAAAAGTTACACACACACACGGATATTTTTTAAAAACTTTATTTTCGAGCTGCTGGGGTCGAATTATATAAAAAAATGTCAAAAAAAATATATTTCAAAATTTAGGTCATTACAAACCTCCCTCTATGAGGAAGCAATTAAAAATATTACAGAATGTTCTAGAACCAGGGTGGCCGCAAGGCGGACAAAACCTGGAAATCAGAGAAAAGTCAAGGGTTTAAAAAACAAATTTAAAAAATTCAGTGCTGCCCCACAGTCGTTTTGCATCACTTTTTTCACAAATTACTTTTTAGTCGCTTTTTAAACATAAAGTCACTATAGTCACTTTTTTAAATAAAATGATCAATTCAGTCACTTTGCTTTTAATAGATTACTGCATTGGTTAATTACTATTCAATTCAGGTCTATACATATTTTTGAATTTTCTTGAATCCTTTTGAAATATTTTCGACTACTGTAAAGGGTCCTCAATTTTTTAAACAGATTTCAATAATTTGAAGGAATTTCAACAGATTTGAAAGATTTTAGAGTATTTTCAAAAATACGAATGAATTTTCAAGAGCTTCAAAAACTTTTAAGGGATTTCAAAAGTTTTCAAAGGATATGAAATATTTTAGGGTATTTTAAAATGATTACAAGGAATTTTGAGTAGATTTCAATCATTTGAATGGATTGCAAAGGATTTTAAAGATTTTAGGATATTTTAAAAAATTCCATTGAATTTCCAGGAGCTTTAAAAAATGTCAAAGGATTTGAAATATTTTAGCGTATTTTGAAAGTTTCCCAAGAATTCTGAATAGATTTCAATAACTTGAAGGGATTCCAAAGGATCTCAAAGATTTTAGGATATTTCTAAAAAGTCCAAGGAATTTTCAGGAACTTTAAAAAATTCCAAAGGGTTTGAAATATTCTCTGTAATTTTCTGTAATTTGAAGGGATTTCAGAGGATTTTAGGACATTTTTAAAACATTCAAGAAATTTTCAAGAACTTTTTAGAAGTTTCAAGGGATTCCACACGATTTCAAAGGATTTCAAATATTTTAGGGTATTTTAAAAGATTCCAAGCCATTTTCAAGAGATTAACAAACTTTCAAGGAATTTCTAAGGATTTGAATGATTCTAAGGGATTTGACCAAATTTCCATGGGGTTTTAAAGAATTGACTAAAATTTTGCAATATATGGGACGATTTTATAGAATCTATAACATTTTAGGATATTTTTAAATATTGCAAAGGATTTCAATGATATTAAGGGATTTTAAAAGCTCTCAAGTTGTTTTAATACATTTTTCAGGATTTCAGGAAATATCAGATTTCATATAATTTCAAGAATTGTATAAATTTTTGATGGGTTTTAAATAATGTATTAAAAAGAATTAAGGGATTTTTTAGGATTTCAAAGATTATCAAATATTTAAAGGTATTTCCACAGGTTTAAACGAATTTTAAGGTATTTTAAAAGATTTAAAGTAATTTTGAATTACTTTCAAAAATTTTGAAGGATATCAAACAACTTTAAAGATTTTAAGGTATTTTTAAACATTCCAAGGATTTTGCAGAGCTTTAAAAAATGTTAAGGGATTTAAAAAGATTTACAGTATTTGCAAAGATTTTACAGGATTTGAAAAGATTTAGAGGATTTGAAATATCTTAGGGGAATACTTAATAGATTTCAATTATTTGAAGTAATTCTAAAATTTTTTAAATATTTTAAGGTATTTGTAGAAATTGCATGCAATTTTCAAGATCTTAAAAAAATTCAGGTGATTTCTAAATATTTTAAAGGATTTGACATATTCTAGAGTATTTCAAAAAATTCCAATGCATTTGCAACATCTTTAAAAAGTTTCAAGGTATATTTTGAAAGATTCCAAAGTATTTAAACATTTTTCAATTGATTTCAATTATTTGAAGGAGTTCCAAAGGCTATACAATATTTTAGGGTATTTTTAAATATTCCAAGGGATTTTATCAGATTTCCGATGATTTCAATTATTTCAGTGGATTTTAAAAGCTCTCAAGGTATTTTAATGAATTTTCCAGGATTTCAGAAAATATTATATTTCATGTAATTTCACGGGATTTGTATAACCTTTTAATGGATTTCAAAAAAGTTGTTTAAAAGAATTGAGGGATTTCATAGGATTTAGAACATTTTCAAATATCATAAGGTATTTCCAAAGATTTTTAAGAATTTTCAAATATTTTAAAAGATTCCAAGGAATTTTGAATTTCTTTTAATAATTTTAAGGGTTTTCAAATAATTTTAAAGATTTTAGTGTATTTTTAAAAATTCCAAGGAATTTTCCAGAGCTTTAACAAATTTCAAGGGATTTGAAAAGATTTTACAGGATTTAAAATAACTTAGAAGATTTCTTAATAGATTTTAATTATTCATGGTGATTCTAAAGCATTTTAAATATTTGAGGGTATTTTCAAAAATTCCAAATAATTTTCAAAAGCTTTAAAAAAATGCAGGAGATTTCAAAAGATTTTAAAGGATTTGACATATTTCAGGGTACTTCAAAAGATTTGAGGAAATTTTCAATTGATTGCAGTAACTTAATGAGATTTTGAAGGATTTGAAATATTTTAGGATATTCTGAAAGATTCCAAGGCATTTTCAAGAGCTTTCAAAAGTTTCAAAGGATTTTAAAAGATTACAAGGGTTTTGAAAAATTTCAAGGAATTTTTAATATATTTCAATTATTTGATAGGAACCCAAAAAGTATTCAGTATTTTAGGGTATTTTTAAAGATTCCAAGGGATTTTAGAAGAGTTCCGAGAATCTCAGTAATTTTCTATGCTGATATATGTTTTAAAATTCAAAATTTCCAATTTGGATTCTTAGTCGTCAGGGGCCAACTCTGCCGCGTTAGAAAAATCTACGTCTTGCTCTTGCATGGGGACACTCAATTATCATCATTATTATACCATTAAGCCATTTCCCTTTCGGGGTAGGCGTGACTTGCTCGGTTGGAAAATAGTAGTGTGTATGGTGGGTATATAGGTATAAAGTAGGTAGGTATATAGGTATATAAGTGTTAGGTATATATATTTAATATTTTATTAAGTAGCATATTTCAAAAGAAAAATAGGATTACGAGTATATTAAAAATATTTTCGTTACGTAAGAATCAGGTTTAAAGAACACTTTTGTTATCTTTTCATATAATATTGTTATCATTTCTTTGAAATATTATTAATATCATTATTATATATTCTTTGGTTGGTAAAATTAGTGATAATAATTTGAGTCCTTCAAATTTTTCTCGAAATTTGCAGTGCTATCTGAAAATTTTTTCGACTCTTGTTTTCACTTGACAACCTCAAATAACATAATCGTTAATGACGTTTCCGCCGATAGCTCGGACGAAGAACGAGATGAGATAAGGCGATAAAAACAAAGAGAGAATCAGATTCTCAGTTTTTGAGAATCATTCTCGAACTATACACAGATTTTACGTTTATTCTACTTTTTTGGCGTTTCTAATGAGTTGTTCCATAATGAGTAGAAATTTCGGCCACAAAGAAGACTTTAAAAAAATAGTTGAATTTTCAAAAAAAGGATTCAATTTTTAAGAAAATAGTTGAATTTTTAACCAAGTATAGTTCAGTTCTCAAACAAAAAAGATAAAATCTCAACGAAAGATTTAATATTTCATGTATAAATGTATGAACTTTTAATCCACAAGGACAAATTAAAAAAAAAAAAACAGTTAAATTTTCGACTAAAAAAGATGACTCAACAATCAAGAGAGATGAACTTTTAACTAAAAAATAGATGTTTTTAACCACAAATGGAATAGTTACATTTTCAGTTTAAAAAATTAGTTTTCAATAAACAAAAACTAATTTTTAGCTGGTTGAATTCAACTAAAAACATGAATTTTTAACAAAATACATGAATTTTCCACAAAACAGGTGAACTTTTCAATTGACACTATGAATTTTCAACAAAAAAGTGAATTTTCTACCCAGCAGTTAATTTTTCAAATCAATAGTTTACTTTTTAACCAAATAGTTGAATTTTCCACCAAAATATTTGAATTTTCAACCAAATACTTGAATTTTCTACAAAACAGTTCTATTTTCCACCCAACAGCAAATAGTTGAATTTTCTACCAAATAGTTGAATTTTCAACTAACAAAGATAAGTTTTCAACTAAAAAAGATCAGTTTTCAACCAAGAATGGAATAGCTACATTTTCAGTTTAAAAAATTGATTTTTAAGAACAACAAAATTGGATTTTCTTCCAGTTAAATTGAACCAAAAAATACGAGTTTTTAACATAATAGTCGAATGAACAGCCAAAAAGATAAATTTTCAAAAAAGAAGATTAATTGTCTACCCTAAAAGACGAATTTTCAACAAAATAGATGAATTTTCCACAAAGCAGTTGAATTTTTAAACCGACACTATCCATCTTTAACAAAAAAGTTAATTTTCTACCAAGTAGTTAATTTTTCAAATAAATAGTTCAATTTTCAACCATATGATTAAATTTTCTACCAAAATAGTTGTATTTTTTACCAAAACAGATGGTACATACGAAGACATGAATTTTCAAACAAAAAAGACGTATGTTCTACAAAACAATTGAATTTTAAATCCAAAAATACGAATTTGTAACAAAAACGATAATTTTCAACTATATACTTTAATTTTTAACCGAACAGTTGAATTTTCAAATATAAAAGATCAATTTTCAATTAAAAATATAAATTTTCAACCAATAATAGAATAGTTTTATTTTCAGTTTGAAAAAAAAAATAGTTAAATTTTCCATTCTAAAGATGAATTTTCGCCTAAAATTATGAATCTTCACAAAAAAAAATATTTTGAACAAAGTAGTTCAACTTTCAACCCGGTAGTTAAATTTTCAATTCGCCATACATTTTTATAAATTTCATCGAAATAATTAAAATTGAAAAGAGCATTAGTCACTTTTTGGCTTAGAAATCAGTCACTTTCAGTCACTTTTTCAATTGATGCAGGTGACTTTTCCAAGTAAATTAGTCCGTGACAGCCCTGAGAATAATAAATTAAAAATTCATAAATTTAAATTTGAAAACGGTTTCATTAAATTTGTAAAAGATTATATATTAAAAATGTTACGAGATATGAATTGTGGTCTTTAAATATTAATGATGAAGGAAAATGAAAAATTAGTCAGGGAACAACATTCCAACGTTTCTAGAACACTCTAGAATATTCCAGAACAAATTTACTAGTAGTTGTATACCATTAAGCCATTTCCTTTTCAGGGTAGGCGTGACACTACCCGATTCGGGTAGTAATTTTTAGAATATTTCAGATTTCCAGAATAATCTCGAAAATTCTGAAACATTGTATAGAACATTGTCAATCATTGTAGAAAAGTCCAGAGATTGCAAGAACAGTCTGAAATGTTCCAGAATAATCTTCAAAATTCTCAACATTGTAGTAAATTCCTAAACATTCCACAAGATTCTATAACATTTCAGAGCGAAACTTGATCCTCTGTTTTAGTACTTCACTCAAAATTATTTAACGTAAAAGCCTCTTCTACAATGCTTTGTTTGACTTAATATATATTTCTAATATTGCAAAATAATAGTATTGTATGATAACTCTATGTATACCATTAAGCCATTTCCCTCTCAGGGTAGGCGTGACACTACCTGATTCGGGTAGTGTTTCTAGGTGGATAGTTTTCTTGTAGTTATAAATAACTACAAGTTTGGGCTCACCACACCCATAATATGCCAACAGCACACAGTATTCTCGAATGGTCACCCATCCAAGTACTAACCGCGCCCAACGCTGCTTAACTTCAGTGATCTGACGAGAACTGGTTTTTTCAGCGTGGCATGGCCGTTGGCCAAGAATATCAAATACAAGCCAGTATTTAATTTTGAAGGAATCAATTATTTGAGTCTCAGTATCATTCAAAAATATTTCTTAGTTTTCAAATCAGAGGCGGCGAATTAGCAGTGGGAACTAAAGAGTTGTCTTTGAAATCCAGATGTTTCAATTGTCGAGGGTTCGAATCCCTGCACCTATGGATTTTAATTAATGATTACAAAACAGATTTAATGAAATGGCGATTGGATAGTTCAGTCCCTCAAGTTCACTATACACCAATTTTTTGAAATTTCATGTTGATAATGCAAAGTTCGGACTTTTTTCGACAATACTTTTTTTCTCATAATGTAATGTGATTTATCAAGCAAACCAATTAATATTTCCGTATAGAACAAAAATTACTAATTCCTCTCAAGATTTGAAGAGTTTCACAGCAGAACCATGTAAGTACCAAAAAAATAAATCTTCAGGAGATCAAAAAAAAAAAAAACATTCTCATAATTCTATGTATTTAAAACAGAGAAAAATGAGAAAATACTTTCAAGAGTTTATGGAGCTCTATAGATATACAAGGAAAAAAGGTTTGAAAATAGCGCAAAAACTCATAGATAGCTTTTTAAGATAAAAATTCATTTTTTAATTGTTTTAACAATTTTTGATTAAAAAATGTCTTGAAAAATGTGAGATACAGCATACAGATAAACTAATAGAGCATAAAGTCTATGTGTTTCGCCATTTGTTTATGGACCCACTTAGTGACGAAGTACAAATAAACAATTACTTGATATACAATTTATATTCATACTATAGAACTAATTTTTTAGAAAAATTGCATTGTCCAATACATGGAGTTAATGTAATTTTTCCGCAGAATCAAATGGCGCTATTGGCATTTTTGTATCTCGCTTATTAAACAAATTGTTTAAATGAAGTTGTTTAAATAATAATATAAAAATTAAATTTTTTCTTCAAAATATGAGGTGGAATTCAAGAGAATTTTTAATCCAATAAAACATGTTTTGCGAAAGTTGGCACTTACATGGTTATGCCATAACACCATTAATTCATTAAGTCATAATTTTTTTCTATATAAACTACTGTTTTTATAATAAGCTTTTTAGACTCAATATAACTAAATAAATTACTACAAGAAAAGAAATTTAACAATATTAAAGCAGGCTCTCACAAATTCAAAATTTAAAGTTACTCTTTTACATTAAATTTAGAAAGTTGTATCTAAAAAATGTCGTATATTTCGAGAGACTAAATTATTAGATCATGAATTCAAATCCTGCTAATGCAATACAATGATTTATACATTGAATGATACTGACTCTCGTGCTGACTTTTATGTCATGTTATTATTATTATATATTCTACCAATTTATAATGTCATAATTCAACTTTTAATTAATTTTGAAATACTCAAATAGTTTGAAACCGAACTATTCAGAATATATTGTCAAAGAAAAGGTAAAAAGTGAAGAATGTGGTTTCAAAAGATCTAAAACATAAGCATATGCGCTTTCTTTTCCGATCATTTTTTTATTTTAGAAGCATAAATTGTATTCCACAGCAAAGAAATTCCGTATCTATAATAATCAAAACTTCCCAGAACTATTCAATTAATTATAACATTCTCATAAATTACATTCAATTGCCGTTTAAAAGAAAAATATTAATTAATCTTTTCCTTTCTATGAACACAGATCACAGCGCACATTTATTATGCATGCAGAAAAGAAGAAATAATTTTTTTTTTTTAATTTTATATTCCTAAATAACGTTAAATGGGTTCTCAATTATTTGTTATACCCACTGAGCGCGGTATAAAAAAGTCCAACAAAAACTTTAATTTTACGTTTCTATTTTGAAATGCGTGAAATGAACATTTATAATGTTTTTATTGGTAACATTCAGGAATAAAATTTGAACTGCTCAACACAGATGATAAACTTTGAAGATTCCATTTTTTAATTATTTAACTTTGTAAATTTCAGCACTTTAAACTTGTTGCACTTATATAGTTATGTTTGACGTTTGTGCTACGATATTCTTTTTTTTTATTTTGTACTTCATTTATTTATAAGGCAGTATCTACGTATATCGAAAAAATCCGGCTATTTGTACGGAACATTTTTTGTACGAATAGTTCCTTCTCCAGGTTCCGCCATTCGTACCGAACTTTCTTTACTTCTAGCTACGGCTCATTTATAAATAATTTATTTAAGTGCTTTTATATCATACAGATTCATTTTATTATTTTCAACATTAATAATGAATTATCAATATTTTAAATTTAAAAATATTTAAATTATTTATATTAATTAATTATGTATGTTGAAAAAAATTAAAGTTGCACTACACGCGGTAGCTTGTTCTAGTTTTGAATAGAACAATTTTGTAGTTGTAAAAGAAACAACGGTTGTTATTATTCTAACTAAAATAAGTAGTATAACAATATGTCTCAAAACTTTTGCAACCAATGTAGTTGAAAATCTGATTGGCTTCTCATTACTTGAAGTTGTCTTATATATTAATTTTGAAATTTTGAAAATTAAATCTACAAATCATACCTTTCAATATGAAAAATCATAGAAAACAGAATGCGAATTGAGAAACATTTATGCTTTTTAATACCATTGTGGGGTTAAATTAAAACTCTCAAATTGCCTACTAAATTATTTAAAATATTATACAAGTTTTATGTTATTGCTATTTGCTGGAAACTAGTATTTAAAATAATAACACTACCCGAATCGGGTAGTGAGGCAATGAACTTTCGAGTTCGAACTGCTGATCAATGTATGTATGTAATCAAAAGTCATACAATTTTAAAAATGACTTGACGTTTCTAAAATTTTTAGATTGTGTTACTGTTTCACTAGAAATTGGCTAAGAGATTCTGCGAGTTGAAGTATAGAAACTGACTGATTCTAAATGGATTTGACTATTCCAAAGAATATTTACAACTTTTGAACAATTGTACGTTACGTTGGCGTTTTACGTCGAAAATTGGTATTTTTAAACAAAAATTATTATTATTTGAACCAGATTTACGCTCTTTTGACAATTTTGGATTATGTTAGTATTTTGCCCGGGTTTTCGTTGAAGAAAGAAATTCTATTTTAGAGAAAATTCATAAGTTTTACCAATTTAAGGTTATGTTAACGTTTTGTACCGGAAATAGATTTTTTTAAACAAAAATCATTAAATTTCAAGAAATATTTGCAATTTCGAACAACTTTTGGTTATGTTATTAGATCTTTCGTTGAAAATTGGTATTTAAATTTTTTTTAAGTCATAAGATATTTCAGATTATCATTATATTTTTCAGATTATCATTCACAGTCATCAAATTCACAATTTTTGATTTTGTTGGCATTTAAAACTGGAAATCGGTACTTTTAATAAAGAAATCATTGGATTTTAAAGATAAAAAAATTTTGAACAATTTTGGGCTATGCCCTCGTTTTTAAAAGAGAATTGACAATCTTAAACAATTTGTTGTTAGCGTGTTTCGTCTAAAGTTACTCTTTTTAGTTATAAATCATTACATTTCGAAGAATATTTACAATATTTAGACAATAATATGGTATTGTAGTATTTTTGCTTCTAAAATTGATATTGTTAATACAAAATCATTAAGTTTTAAAGAATATTTACAATATTTGAAAAATAACAGGGTAAGTTAGTGTTTTTGAACGAAAATCGGTTATTTTGAAAAAAATAATTTGATTTCAAAAATTAAACTTGCGATTTTAAACATATTTGGGTTATGTTAGTGTTTTGCACCAGAAATAGGTTATTTTGAACAAAAATAATTAAATTTCAATGAAGATTTACAATTTGAAACCATTTTTTCTTGTCTTATGGTAGGTTTTTTGGTCGAAAACTGGTATTCTTAATAAAAAAAATCATAAAATTTTTCAGATTATCGTTATTCTTCAGATTATGATTCAGAGTCATTAAATTCACCATTTTTGTACAAATTTATATTACGTTAGTGTTTTTCATCGAAAATTGTTACTTTTGAACAAGAATTCCACTGTTTGATTGTCTATATACTGTAAAAAAATATTATATATTAATTCCGAAGTTGAGATATCAATTTTTACAAATTATTTTTTACTATTTTATATAATAGATGACCGTAGTTACGGGTTCCGAAATTTCGGTGAAAATAGCCGGATTTTTTCGCTACAAATACACGGAGAAAAATGGATGTTTAAACGTAACATCTAGATCTTCAGGGTTAACATATTTTATGTTTAACTATAGGACAGCAATCTAGATGTTCAAAGTTAGGATCTGTAGATATTAAAAACTGAGATGTTACTCTGAAACATCCAAAATGTTCAACCTGAAATATCCGAAATATTACATGTATGGTTATGTCAACTCACGGCTGTAAATATTTGAGGAATTTACTTATTTCTGAGCATTTAAGGAATTAATTGATAACTTATTTGTGAATTTAAAACTAAACTTGAATTTTCGTACATGAACGAAAAACAGATACAGGGTATGAAATGCTGATCAGAAAATACATTCAGTCTAGCTGAGGTTATGTTTAATATTTTTAATTCAAAATAAAAAATAAAAACGGGGTAAGTAAGCTGAGAACCAATAATATGTAATCTGCATTTAAAATTCTATCTATTTGAGGTTACTTAAACTCATATTTTATTATAAATTCACAAACATTTTGTCAAATCACGTGTCAAATGTTCAAAGGTGTTCGAGTCAATATAACGTCAAACTTAAGAATATTGTTCCGTCCTGTAGACAGAAAAAAGTCGTTATACAATTTTAATTAAGGATAGCTAATTTGGATTCTTTGAAAATGTTCAAAAATGGTAATATTCCATAATTGTAATATCGAAATTATATAGCCGTCAAATATAGTCGTGAAATTCGAATGCGCAATGCGCATGCGTTCAGATGATTTTAACATCTGAATATGTTACAGTTTAACATAAAAATATTTTTACGCCTAACATCTCAAAAAGATAGTAGATGTTTGGCATGAATATCTGCATGTTAGGCGGAACAATCTTACCCTTTGAACATCTACATTTAAACATCCATTTTTCTCCGTGTAGAGATGGAAAAGGGCTATTTGTACCAAAACTTCGGTACCAATAGCCAGATTTTCTCAGTACACGTAGAAACTTCCATAATAGATACTATGAAATAAAAAATTTGGTATTAATTTTAATTTTATATTTTAATTTAAAAATTGTGTGAGACAACAAAAATAATAACTGCGCGCATAGCGCGCGATTATTTACTAGTATTTTCAAGAATTTTCGGTGCAACCTTCTATAGAATTCATACATCGAAGTCCATTTTTTTCTATTTAAAGTAATAATTATTCAATCCAGAGTGAAAAATCATTTTCAAATCCATACCGAGTTTTTTAAAACTCCTATTGTAAATCATATTTTACTTCATATGGTGGGACTTTTTACAGTGACTAATCGGATTTCCTTTCAACTACGCTTTTTCAACAGTGTATAGTTCTAATAATTTAGCACTACAATCAGAAAACGATTTGTTTGACTCAACAAAACTTTTTTTTTTCGAACCATAGAATATGGTTATTACATGGACACCAAAAAATTTGGTTGACCCAACTACATTTATTTGTTGTTTTAACCAAATATTTTGGTAGATTGAGTATGTCGCTGATTCAAGAAAAAAAGTTTGTTGGGTCAATCAAATATTTTGTTCAATCAACCAAAATCAAGAAAGGAGGAAAGTTTTTCGAGAATAGGGAGAAAAGGGGGAATTTAAAAAAGGGGAAACTTAGAGGAAGAAGACTGAGAGCCCTGTATTAATAAAAAAATTAAAAAGTATGAAAATTCCAGCCCCTTTCATTTCCACAAAAAAAATGAAAATTATAGTTTAACGATGGATATTAAACGTAAAACCGGAATCCAAACGATATCTCCGCTTACGCCGAGCAGCCAGATGTGAAAAGTGCATAGGGAGTCTGCCGAATGACAGCTTATCAGGAGACCCATGTTAATGAATTAGTCAGCCAACTTCGTCTGCAAACGGAAGACGCGAGCGTGTCGAATCAAAAGCGGACGTGACGCGACTGCTTTGATAATAATAAGCTCGTAGCTCTTTCCTGTTTCCATTCATTACAACTTTGTAATCGCGTCTGAAGAAGCCGAAAGATTTCTTTATCCAGCCCTCTCTTCACTCAAACCACCAATTTTGAAACTCTCTTGCTATTTTCGAACAATGATGTTATTATAGTGCACGAAAGAAACGATAAGAATTATCTTTCTCGGGATTCTCATTCACATTTAACTTTATTATGTTGTGCGTAAATATTAATTAAATTTCAAAAATGGGTAATTATCAAATTCAAGGCAAACTTTAAGTCCCAGTGATATAACATTAACTCAGAAACTCGTACTGATTTTTTCTTTAATTTAATAAATACTAATTATCATCTTCTACAAAATGGTCAGTTCTTTTCTTCATTTCTGTTCCTATTTACTTTAATTTAATATAATTACACCCAAAACGTCATTACCGTACGGCGTCCCATCCTCACTTTGCACAAGGATGAACTGATTTTCTCCTTTTTTAGACAGTAACCTGCAAAACGCTTAACGTATTAAGTTTGTAAACTTTAGATGAACATACATTCAATTTATGCACATTATTTATCTCAAATAAATAATATTGTAAAAACCTTGAAAGTCTGTCCCTCGATTTTTGTCATTTCAGACGTCATTACCGTACGTCTTTTTTTCTAGTAAAATATTGTATTTACAGTTGAGTAATAAATACATAAATGTTAAGCTTATTGTTTAATACAAGATTCTATAAAATAGAGTTTAAAATATTAACTCTTTTTTTTGTGAAATCGATATTAAAACTGAATACTGCATTTTGACAACAAAAATGTCATTCCCATAAGTGCGTTAAAAACCACTTTTGGAGTGAAAAAAATATATGAAAACCATTCCGTTCCTTGCTCAGCGGTGTTTTCTTTCATGGGTAGGTAACTTTTTATGATTAAAATCTGTTATTTTTTTATAAATATTAAAAAAGGCTAAACTTTATCATTTTTCTCGCATCATTCCCGTACGGTACAATAGAAGAGCATACGACTGCGTATATGCGTGGATCAGATGGGCCGGTTTGTTTACTGTTTTCTAACCTCTATTTATAAATATATACGGATCTCAAGAAGTGAGCTAAATAAGTCAATTAGAAAAGAAGAGATGTGTTGGAAATTATATTACAGCACAGGTAGGTAAATTTGTTATTACAGCTAAAAGGTGCTGCGATTCTAATATAAAAATTTTAGAAAATAAGTAATTTGATGCAGTTTGCCTTGCACCTGTTGAATTTTCATGAGTTCATATTTCCAATTTTGATAAAAGTGGAAGCATAATTTATTACTCATTTTCTTAGTTTGTGAAATTTAAAACGTGTTTATTGAAATGAAAAATAAAAGTAACAATTAAACTTTTCATTTATTACGTCACCTTACTTATATTCGACAAAAATATCTAAAATAATTCAATATTTTGTTTTTCCTAAATGGCATGCGTTACAGTATTCGCTTTTGAACTTTTTAAAAGCTCGCGCTCTCTTTCATCAAACACCTAACCTCAAATCCACTTTCAGTATTTCATTATTATTTCTTATTTTTAAAACTGCCCCTTTGGATTTTAAATTTTTAGATGTGATAAGATCAATTTCCGTTATGAAATATATAATTCCTAATAGTAATGTGATTGCCACTGTAGGTGCTAAAATTTGCCTGCAATTTGACAATCACCCTTATACAATCATAAACAGGCCTCGGACTCACGGCACTATTGACACTTTTTGATGTCCCAGGAGCTAGAACCGCAAACTTATTTTTTTTTTTAGTGAAAGTTGTGCTAGACTTGAACTCAGTTAAGCAGCAAATGGGTTTTTGAAGAATTGAAAATTACGGGCACAAGTTTTGAAAACAGTCTTTTTTTTGCTAGATCCGCAACTTGTCACTAGCGCAAAACGAAAGGTTGTGCTAGGCGGCTCGGATTATACACAATTTTGTATAGTTAAGTGAAATTCCAAATATCTAACCATTAAAAAGATGTTATTAGTTAATGAAATCCAAACTTATTCTGAATTGTGCTCGTCAAAAGTAATCTTTTTCTCTCTAAAAAAAGTTCTTCAAGACCAACAGTTGTCATATTAAAACCCAAAATTTTAAACTAAAAAAATATACAAGACCCAAAAAACTCAAAGGGCCTAGCCGGATAAGTACGTAAAAAGTTCCCTTGAGCCTCATCCAACCGGACTTGGTCCTATGTTTACGTTACGAAAAGAAAACTCTTCCCTGAAATGTTCAGCCTTTTAACCTTGAAGATGACCTTTCAAGGCCACGTATATCTCGAATTGTTTTTGACCGATTTTAATCAACCTGAGGTCGAATTAAAAATCTCTTGAAAATACATCTAATAAATTTTCTAAAAAATTCACACATTTTGCTTACATATCAAGTATTCATTATGCATTATTTGAGATTTTTTGGAGTGGTGGAACATGGTAGAAAATATTGCAAAACGTACTTTCATACGAATAACTGACTTCCAAAACCTTACATAACTATTAAACTAATTATACATGTGACTTTTCCACCATTTGTAATAAAAATAGTCGTCTAGAATATTCCCAAAACTGCTGACACTGACAAAATATTTTTTTACACGAAATTCTCGTAATTGTCATATCTTTTCCAGTTCATAATGCAACTGGGTCTTATCAATTTCTTAGTAATATACGACTTATGATTTCCTTCATAGACCATAATTTTTGTTTTATTTACGATCATTTTGAGGCCCATGTTCTTCATACTTGTATTTAGATTGCTTAACATACGTTGCAAGTCTTCAATTAATTCTGCCATAACAACCTTATCATTTGCGAACCCTAACCCACGCACCTTCACTGTCCCGAGATCCAGACCTTCTTCGTCGAAGAGGGCCATTCTTAGACACTTGTCCATGTGAATGATGCATTTCTTGGAGCATTCTCAAGGCACAATAAATGAGGGTCAGGGGGGGGGGGGTTTAAGTTATTGGGTGCATATTATTCCTTGAACCTTCCTTAAGATGTGGCCAAACTTTACTTTACAAAAAGTTAATAACAAGTACTTCTTTTTCCATTTCTTCGAAAACCGAGCCGTGTAATGGAAAATTAACTTGATTTTTGAACCACATTTTTTAGTTTTCTATCCTAATATTCAAAAGTATTAAATTAATGTGAACTGATAAGAAAATCCAACCATTTTTGGTTGAATGTTCATTATTCTCTCTTGAAAAGTCTACTATAAAATGTTTGGTTAAGAATCCATTTTTGTTGTTAAAAGTTTTATTCTTTGTTCAAAATTTAATTATTTTGTTGCGAATTCAAGAATTTTGGTAAAAAGTCGCCTTTTTGTTTCAAAATCCAATCGTTTAGTTGAAAATTAGTATTTTTTGTTGAAAAAATTCAATAATTTGATTACCATTTTTGTTTATTTTTTTACTCTGAATTTTTTTATTGTTAAGCGAAAATTCGTCTTTTTGGCTTAAAAATTCAACAATTTGATTACCATTTTTGGTAATCAAATTGTTGAATTTTTAAGTTATGTCATTGCGATGTTCTCAATCTTTGTCTTCCTAGGTAGAAAGAGAACAACTTTTTCACTGAAAATAAAAATTGAACACGGTCATTGAAATTGAGACACTCAAACTTTTGAGTTTTAAACTTTTTTAATTCAAACTCTCAAGAATTCACGCGTAAAAAATGGAAGCTTTTAAAAATTTTCAATTGAAAAGTTTGGAATTAAAAGTCGTTAAACTGCAAAATTTTAAGTTTTTAACTTTTATACATTTCACAGTTTAAAGGTTTCAAAAAATAGAAGTCCACGCTGTCATTTTCAATGCTATACATTGAAGAATGAATCAAAAAATTTCTAAATTTTCAAAATTATATCATTTTAATCAATTCTAAGCTGGAAACATTAATTTATACATCAACATTAGTTTTGAAATATTTTTAAATATTCTCTTAAAAATTGTTCAGAAAAAATCATTTAAAATTTTTCAGGAATCTAATGAAAATTTTGTTATTATCGAATTTTCCTTTCAGTTTTTTGAAAATCCGGCAAGATTAAGAAAATTGCCTCAAAATGTTTCCGATTCTTTTTTTTTTAATTTTTTAATCTTTCCAAATATTCTTTTACAATTAATTTAAAAAAAAAAAACATTTTTAGTTTTTCTAGGAATTTTGATTTAAAAAAAGTTATTCTTCTGAAACCTTTCAAAATGCTCAAAAAGTTTCTAAATTTTTAGTTCGAAATCTTCAAAAATCTACATTTCGTTTTAAATATTTTGAAATCCTTCCAAATTTTAAATTATTTTGTAATATTTTTAAAACTTCTAAATATATCTCAAACTTCGTCGAATTTCTTTTCTTAAAAGCTTTAAAGGTCCTTGAAAAGCTTCAAAATTTTATTTCAAAATCTTCAAAATTTTTGTTGTTCAATAAGTTTGATATTATTTTAGAGATAACCACTCTTGATCCGATACGGAACTGAAATTAGGTGCGTTTCTAACAATTTATATGATTTATTACTATCCATCGCTTTTATTATTTATTAATGCAACGGTGATGACTGTGTCAGTTAATGTTAATATCTTGCAAAATAAACCTATACACACTTTTAAATAAATTTTTTTCCACTAAAATCTCTTAATTAAAATGACCTTTTATAGATGTGGATATCTGAGTAAAATTGTAATGTAAAAAAATGTTGCTTAACTGAAATTGCTGCTTAATCTGTGATTTATTATAATGGCGAAAGTTCGTGGTGAGAGTGTAATATTTTTAAAAAAATTGTAGTTTCATGTAGAAAATTATACATTACATATCCTAAAAAAAGTGACAGTAAAGTACAAATCGAAACGTTTATGCGGATTCTAAAAGTATAACTAGTACAGTATTCACAGCATAATTTCAGGTACAGTTTCCCAATATTTAAACCATTGTAAAATCTTGTATTTTTTGTAAAAATTTGTAATTTTATACAATAATTTACGTAGAATTAAAAGCGTTTTTATGACGTCAAACACCCAAATGGAAAGAAATGTTGAATCCTGTAGTTTTCTGTAATACCTTGTAGATTTTTACAACAAAGTACAAAAAATATTAATAAAAAGTTATGGAATTTTTTGAATTGTATAAACTTACACTTTATTGTTCATTTTTTACTTATCTACAAAAAAATACAAGAAAACATTATTTATTTGTATTTAATTATATATGGTTATTAAATTTTGTACATTTATTTACAAAAAGGTATTAACATAAAATTACAGTAGTTGTAGAAATAAATCATAACAATGTCTCCGCACATAAATTTGGTAGGATATTATTTTCCTTTTAAATGATACTACATTATTTTTCTGAACCTAACCTTAATACACAAACTTTATTCGTCAATCATCAAACAATATTTTTCTAGTTCCTTTTTATTTTTTCTCATCCAGATATTTTACCGTTGACGTAAGCGAACATCATAATAAAAATGTAAAGCTACGAAATACTGTCATTATGTATCTAAAATAATACGTAATGATAAACATTGGTAATGAGTTGGTCAATCCCACATATTTCTTTGTCTCAAATTTTTCACACGAAAATCAACTTCACTTTTACTCGTCACTTTAACTAATGTTTCAGGTAAATACTTGTTATACAGATATTACTCACTGTCAGTTGAAGGGTTGTAGTACAGAACCGGATAAACAACATTTTTGCCGAAAACAGGTTTTTTGTATGAAAAATTCTTTAAAAATCAAATACATGATGCGTTAACCCTTTCAGGGGCAGGTGCCGCTATAGTGGCACCCTAGTTTTTCTCGGTTTTTTCTTTATAGCTTGAATAATTTAAGCTCTAGATGGCTCTAATCTTTTGTCATTGAATAAGGGATGCATAGAAAACAGGTTTCTTGGCTCAAAATTTAGAGAATCACTATATATAATTGGTTATAAACAATTAACAACAAAAAAATGTAGAGATTTTCAATTAAATTCGGCTATGAGCTTATTTTACAACAAAATTTACTGATATTTGGTATACAGGGGGTTTCAAGGTCGCTGATTACGAATCCAGTGTCAGATTTTAAAAATTCAAGATGGCGGATCCAATATGGCGACCTTATCGTAAGAAAAATTCACAAAATTCAATTATTTCAGCTGGTATTACTTATATAGGGGTTTTTGAGGTCGCTGGATACGAATCCAATTTTCGGATTTCAGAAATTCAAAATGGCGGATCCAATATGGTGGCCTAATCGTAAGAAAAATTCACAAACTTCAATTATTTCAGCTGGTATTACTTATATAGGGGTTTTTGAGGTCGCTGAATACGAATCCAGTTTTGGATTTCAGAAATTCAAAATGCCGGATCCAATATGGCGGCCATTTTGAATTTTGAAAATCTGACTCCATATTCGTAATCAGCGACCACAAAAACCCTTATGTACAAATTTTTATATTTATAGGCTAATTTTTGAA
>CAKNYM010053398.1:937060-970531 GCA_932195095.1 Andricus curvator
AAACCCTTATGTACAAATTTTTATATTTATAGGCTAATTTTTGAAAAGTATGTCCGCCATTTTGAATCCGCCATTTTGAATTTTGAAAATCTGACTCCAGATTCGTAATCAGCGACCCTTAGAACCCTTGTATACACTATTAGGTCTGAGATAGGTGCAGCAGAAAAATGTGCCCCTGAAAGGGTTAAAAGAATTTGTTCAAAATCTTATTTTTGATATTAGTAATAAAAACATTGGCACCTAATTCAAAACCACATGACTGATTCTCTGTACTTGTCTCCCATCTTCTTCTTCTTTTTTTTGATTACCTCACTTCTTACCCCTTTTTCAAACCGTTTTCTGACCATAATTCTCTTCCTAAAAGCTTTAAATACAACAAAATAATAAAATAATTCTTTTTTCAAAGAAAAATCCCTGAAATAAAACTATTTGCAATTTTTTGAAAGTCTTAGGAAAATCTTCATTTTCTACAAAAACCACTTTTTTAAGTTTTTTTTTTTTAATTAACTTTTTTCCTTGTGATCATAAATGATATTTCTTAATATTATTATCGTTTAATTATAGGAAATGTATACCTTTCTTCTTTTTATAGACCTTTCAGCGAAAAATCGCCTGCTACAGTGCGATACCGTCACACTAAATCTTTATTTTCACGGAACAGAATAATTTTTTCGGTTGACATCTTTTTTACTCTTATTCAGCCTCCCAATATCTCGGAAGCAAGTTTTTATTACTTTTTTAAATTGAAAAATAGATTTTCAGTCGATATCCAAAGGTGATTTTCAAAACCCATGAAATTTGAATATTCAAATTCTTGAATGACTTACTCGGAACTGGTTAACTTTTCCTAGTCAAACTCATTTTGTCCCAATTGAGCTACTCAATATCTCACAAGCAAGTTTCTATTTTTTTATTAAATTGAAAAGTGCACTTTTTATCGTGATCCGCATCCGCGCTTGTTCCGGTTTGAGTCAACTGTGCAATTTTAGGCTCCTGTCCATTGAGATTGTAAACTTCTACATTCTATTTCTCGGAACTGGATAATTTTTTTTAATCGTACTTTTTGAACTTAATTAAGAAACATTTCAGCTCGGGAGTTAACTTTTGTTTTATCTTTAAATGGTGAATTTGATTTTACAGAATGTTATTACGCTCTGCTGAAAAATTCCGATTTTGTTGGTTATCTAGTTCTGTACTGCAACTCTTCAGTTATTATTACACTATTTATTCTATTTATTATTTTCCTTGTTAATTACCACTCATTATTACTAACTACGCTTGTTACATTAACTACTTATGTTTTCCATCCAATTTCTAAAAATTGTATACGTCTACAACACTTTGCCTTAGGATATACACAATAAAAGGGGATCGAGGGGTAAAAATTGGAAGCTATTGGGTGGAAATTATTCCTTGATTCATTAAGAGATGACTATACTTTAATTCATAAAAAGTTTGTAACAAGTACTTCTTTTTTCCATTTTTTCGAAAACCGAGCTTTTCCCATTTAAAACCCCAAGTTTATACATTTATTATTTATTTTATTTTATACTTTTATATTTTTTTATTTATACCGTTGTGAGAAAAAAGAAAGAAATATTACGGATTTTCTTTTCTCGAAAAAAAAAACAAATTGGGGAAGATCGATCACGAAAAATCGAAAGTCGAATTTTCACAGGTGTAAATTTGAACCACCCTAGTGTACATCCTCAAACAAAACAGGTCATCATTTAAGTAATTATTCATATAGGATCAATATTCAGTATTTTCGTTTCATACAATTTTGTAATTTTAATTGCAGCAAGTTATTGACAGATTGGTCTATAATATGCAATATCCTGTAAGATATTCTTAATTCTCACTTTACAACTTTGATAAGTATGTCTACTTAAAAATTAAATTGAAAATGCCAATAAAATGTCCAATTTCTATAATGAGCAAATTATATTTACCATCGGAAATTGTCAATAAATTACGACGAGATTGGGAGTGTCGATGGCTTTACAGTGAACAACTTTGTGAATCAAGCCATGAGAGGAGTGTCTATTATTAAAACCCTTTGACATGATTAGTTAAAGGACCAACCCCATTCTGCATTAAAAGCTATAGTGTGTGGCGCACAAAATACTCTTTTAATGACTTTATCGCAGTTCGATCGTTTGTATTCGATGCAGTTACAACCAAGTTGCGGTTAGGCCGATTAGTATGATTAAAACGCCTCACTGATTTACATGCTCTTTAGGTTGGTCTTCGAAAAAAAAATGACATCAATATCCGAAATTCGATCTCTGAATAATAAATTCAACAATTTAATGATGGATTTAAATCCTAAAGACTTTATTTTAGCCTCTTAGTAATAAGAATCAGGGTGTCCATTTAAAATTCCTGGACTTTATCTGATTCTCTTAATAAACATATTATCCATTTTTTTGAAACCAAACACTTTTCAATTTTTTAATCTAAAATTAATGAAGAAAGCTTTCAATCAAAGAAGCTCTAAATTTTGAAATATTTACATTGGACTGCTTTGATATTAAACTGTTCAATGCAAAACTAAAATTAATAAGCGATTGAGACTTTCCCTTTGAAATTGTCCAAGTTTGAATATTTCAATTTTTCTATTTGGATTCTTTTCAGATTAAAATTGTTTAACTATTATTACTGAAACTTCAAAAAAAAAATGATTTAATTTCAAACGCTATAAATTTGAAATTGTTTTTCTAATTTTGAATTGTTTAATTCTTTAAGGCATGTAGTTCTAAATAATAAAATGTTAGGCCTCGGACTCATTTAAAAAATTCAAAATAGTGTCAGTAGTAGCATAAATTTTAGAAAATAGTTGCAAAATACTGTCATAAAATTTTCTAAATATTAAATCGAGGGATTAACTATTTTTGAAATCTAGTACACAATATACACTTCTCATAAAATCGCGTGGGATTCTTTTTTTTTTAATTTCCAGAAATTTCGTAGTTAAATTTGAATATTGGACGTTGAAGAAGAATTTAAATTTTGATTGAATTCCTTGAAATTCCTTGAAATCTCTGAAATCCTTGAAATCCGTATAAATCCTTAAAAATTCCTAGAAGTACCTTGAAATTTCATTTAATTTCTTTCATTCTCTAAAGTTCTCTAGAAATTCGTTAAAATCTTTTAGATGTCATTGATATCTTGGATAGCTTTTTGAAAACTTTAAATTTTTTGGAATATCATAATATTCCCTGAAACCTTTCAAAATACCTTAAGCTTTTTATAATATTTGAAATCCTTTGAAATTTATGAAATCTTTAAAAACTTGTGAATTCCTAGTAATTCCATAAAAATCAAATAAACTTCTGTGAAACGTCTTGAAATCTACCATATCTTTCAAAATTTCTTCAAAAATGATGAAATCTTTGGAATAATCTAAAATCTGATAAGAGATTTTTTTTAGAACGTTTTAAAATGAGCAAACTTTTTTCATAACATTTTTTAATATCTGTCGTTTTTGCAAGAGAAATCCGAAAATTGCATTTTTCGAAAAAAAAATTCCGTGACCACAAAAATTATTTGGCTCACATAAAACATACATCATGCCTTCTTCATTGAATTTCAAATTCAACACAAACATGGCAGAAATAAAAAGGTGGGGTTTTTGTGAAAATGGATCCTTTATATTTTCAAAAATAAAATCTGAAAAGAAAATTTGAATATCTAAATAAATTCAAAAGTTATAGAATTTTTAAGAGAGGATTGATTCTTTTAAACAAACTTTAAAATTCAGATACTCATAACTTTTAAGATTTTTTTTTACAAATCGTCAAAATACGTGTTGCATATTTTTAAAATTGTCTCAATCTTGGAAATATTCTAAGACCCCATAAAATTCCTTGAAATCCATCGAAATCCCTTAAAATTCAATTTAATTTATTCCTGAAGCTTCCTTGAAATCTCTTATAATATTGTCAATAACGTAAACATTCCTTACAATCTTTGAAATCTCCTGAAATCTGAAAATAAATTTTTTAATTTCAAAAAAAATGTTCTATGATCCTTAGAAATTCTTTGAAATCTCATAAAATTCTTTAGTATCATATTAAAATTTTTATATATCTTAAATTTTGCAAAGCCCCCAGATATATTTGGATATACTGTACGTTTGGAAATTTTTAATATCTTTTAAAATTCCTTTATAAATATATAAATCTTTGAAAACTTCTGAAACGCCATAAAATCGCATGGAATCCACTACATTTTTTAAAATATTTTAAATCAATTGAAATTTTTTAAGTCTTTTAGGTCCGTCGAGATCCTATAAAATGACGTAGGTCTGGTAAAATCCCTTAAAATACTTTGAAACTCTGTTAATGATCTTGAAATTTGTAATATATCTTAAAATGTCTACAACATTTTTATAAACTTCGAAATGAGATAAAACTTTCTACATTCCCTCGAAATTTTTGAAATTCCTTGGAACCTTTCAGAATAAACTAATAGCTTTGAAACCCTATGAAATCCTTTCAAAGTCTTCAAAATGTTTTGAAATGGTTTAAAATCCCTTTAAATATTTTGAAATCTTTCGAGATTTCGATTTTCAAGACATCAGATGTGTTATTTAAGCTAACCAGAAAGTTCGAAATTTTAAATGTAAAATGAAAAAATAGTTGCATTAGCGAGCAATTTGAGAAAATACTAGCTTTAGTGTCATTTTGTTCAAAATAGTAGCAAAATAGTTGAATCGTCAAAAAAAATTGTCTAAAAGTGTCAATAGTGTCATTTATTTAATAATTTAAATCTAAAGATTAAATATATAATTGTTTGAATGCAATGTTCTTGACAAATGGTATTCTTTCTACTGTGTTGAAAAAATTTTTGTTATCCTCTTTTCGTCAATAAGAAAAAGAGAATTTTCTTAAAGAATATTTGAATAATTATTCATCTACAAGGTTTTTTTGTTGCAATTTCGTATTGATGCCACAGTGAGATTTACAAGGGAACACAAATTTTACTTTCACAGACAGAATTCCTCATGACAACAGAAAAATTAATTGCTTAACATTATTTCTCTCGTACACCAAAAATGGTGTGGAAGGTTATTTCTCATACAAACAGATTGTTTGAAAAAAAATAGATATAAAATTATATAAACATTTTTTATTCGATATACGTCACGGGAAAAAATGTTTTTTAAAAAAGTATTTTTTCGATTGCAATGTCTTATGACAACTTTTGAAAAATTTGTTTTAAAGATTTGGAGAAAAATATTTTTCTACCACATTGTAATTATTTTTTCATCAATTGTACTACGTTAAAATAAAGCCATGTTTTAATAATCCTATAAGATTTATCAACAACTACATTGTGATTGTTGAAATAATTAATCTGTCACAGAAATAATTTCCGATGGTAACATAAAAACAAAGTAATTTCAAAATTGAAAAATTAAAATTACAAAAAAAAAATTTTCTTTAAAATTAAAATTGAACAAATGAAAATTTATATGCGAGAAATTAAGGAGAAAAAAATGTTTGAATGAATCATTGTCAAAATTCAATGTTGCTTGCAAATTGTTATTCTTTCTGCTGTGTTTGAACAATTTTGTCATCAATTTTTTCGTTGTTAAGAAAATGAAAATTTTTTTAAGGAATATTTGAATAATTATTCAACTGCAAAGTTTTTTACAATTTCGTATTCATACCTATGTGAGATTTACAAGGGAACAAAATTTCACTCTCTCAGACATAATTCCTCATAATAACATATGAATTATTTACTTAACATTATTTCTCTCTCACACTAAAAATTGTGTTGAAGGCTAATTTTCATACAAACAGATAGGAATACAATTAAATTGAAAATTTTTTAAAATCAAATATACGCCACTAGAAAAAAATGTTTTCAAAGTATTTTTTCAATTGCAATGTCTTCTGACAACTTTTGGAAAAAATTTTGTTGTAAAGATTTGTGGGAAAAAATCTTTCTACTACATTGTCATTGTTTTTTCATCAATTGTACTTCGTTAAAATAAAACCATGTTTTGATAATACTGCAATATTTATCAATAGTTATTAATAGAATCAAATAAAATTAAAATCTTTTCAATTAAATAATGTTTATAATTTCACAACTGAGATATTAACCAATGAATAACACTTCCACTTGTAAAACTGCGTACCTACAAGATATTATGTACTTTTCACAGATTTAATAAAACTCACTGATGAGGGCCACCATTGTGTGCCGAAACGTTTGAAACAACTTAATTCGTTTCAATTCACCTGACCCTAAAGCCAACAACTTACATCAACAATTTCTACACAATTTTATTTTTTCTTAATTTTATCTTATCACTTTTGAAGCTTATGTTCGACTTAAAAAATGCAAATTATTATTTGCACCTGCCACTCATAAAGAAAGACAAAAATAGGAATAAAACTGTTCAAGATTCTTGAAAGAAATAAGAACAAGTACCCAAAAATGCAATTACTTTGCTAACTTCCTGGCCACTTGACACCCTGAAGAAGCCTTAAGATAACCAAAGGAAATAAAATGTTTGAAAAAAATTTAATTAACCAAGGGTATAAAAAACTGTAACACAGCAACTAAAAGAGCCAGTACATTGAGTCGTCGCCCTAAGGTGGTAGTGTAAATCGAAATGATTTAGTAATTTAGTTTTATTTTTGTTTGAAATGCAACCGATGTATCGAGTCACCGTTTTTCTCGCGAGCATTACAATTATCGAGGTTCCAGAATGACTGGACGTAAATCAGAGGCTAGTTAATTGAAGCCCCCTTGAAAACCAGTTTTCTCTGTCGGGACGTTCTCCTACATTAGACACCGGACTATCGACCATCCCGAGCCTTCATTAGTGCCGACTTTTAAAGCTTCTCGTCGTAACATTTAAAAGCGTCAAGAGGAAATTAAATGTAATTACAAAATCATACCTCTGAATAAAATTCCTCCTTCTGAACGAAATGGAATTTAAAGCTGTTTCCCCGACGAGAGCCCTGCATTTAGAGACACTTTGTATGCTGAAAAAGAAACAAAAATAAAGAAATATCAGTCGTTTGTTACTTTTCGCAAAAAAAGCAATTTTCATTCTGAGAGGATTTTAGAGGACGTCTGCAAATTGTGCAAGTTTACAGAATTAAAGGTGGATCTTCGTAATAGAAACGATCCAAAAGAGTTGAAAAATAACAATCTTGCGATTGGAAAGCTTTAAATTTTAAATGCTTTCAGACTATGCGAGTCTAAATGATTTTTGATTAAAAAATGTAATCGAGAAGTGGAATGCTAACTATATTCAGGCCTCACAGTCCCAATGGAATTAAATATAGAGACCAAAGGGTACTTTTTTCACGCTCATAGGGTACTTTTTTCGCGCTCAAAGGGTAAAAAATTCAAGATAAATTCATGAAACTTCAAAAAAATTCAAGTTAAATTCCAAATAAATCGAATGAATTGGAAACAATTTAAAAATATGGAAAAACCTTATTGAATTCAGTCAATTTGAAATGAGCTCAGACAAATTTAATGGAACTCAACAGAATTTGATGAAATCCCTAAGAATTCAAAATGAGGTCAAAAGACTTTAGGATCAATTAAATAAAAACTTTAACAAATTCAAAAAATCTATTGAATAGAATAGAATTGAGTGAATTTAGAAGAACGCAAGTAAATTAAAATAAATAAATAAAGAGAATTCCAAAGAATGTAAAAGAATTCATGGCGAATTCAAACAAAAATTTCAAATCCATCCAAATCTTGGAAATTATACTAATTGATAACCAAAGGAGTGACTAATGACTACAAAACAATTGAAGTGAATTCAATTATTTGGAAAAAATCCTACAAATCGAAAAACTTCCATTGATTACAATAAAATTTGAGTGAATATAGAGGAATTTAAGGGAAATGAGAAGAATTCGCTGAAATTCATAAAAACAATTCAAACCTATGAAGAAATTAATTGAATTGAATAAGTTTGAAACTTGAAATAAGTTTAGAAAAATTAAAGAGAATTTAAAAGAGTTAGATGAAATGCCTAAGAATTTAAGGTGAACTTTTAAGACTACAAAATGAATTAAACATAAACTTTTTAAAAATACATTTGAGTGAATTTAGAAGAATTTAAAAGAATTCAGGATAAATTAATAAGAATTCAGGGATAATTCCAAATGAGTTGCAAACAATATTTGAAAATGTCTTCAAATATTTGAAACCCTACGAAATCCCTCACTTTTTGTGAATAAATTCTTTAATGAAATCCATTTAGATATTAAAATCCTTTAAAATTATTTAAACCCTTGAAAATCCCTTGAAATTATTTAAATCTATTGAAAATACCTTGGGAACTTTTGAAATACCCTAAAATATTCCTTCAAACTATTGAAATAAATAAAAAAATTCTGGGGATCGTTTATATTATATATTTCAAATCCTTTGATATCCTTTGAAGGCTTTTGAAGGGCTTTGAAGGCCCTTGAAACTTGTTGAATCTTTTAAAAATGCCTGCGAATCTTTTAAAATACCTTAGAATATTCCAAATCCTTTGAAATCCTATTAAATTATTGACATCAATTTAAAATTGCTTTGTAATCTTTGAAAATAACCTAAAATATTCAGAAAAAAAAATCCTTTAAATCTTTTGAAATCCCTTGAAATTTTTTTAATATCTTAAAAATGCCAAGGAATTAAAACAAATTACCTTAACATATTTCAAATCCTTTGATCACTTCATCAATTGATCCTCAGAACCAATTCAATAAAAACTTTTAAAAATACCAAAAAATTAATTGAATTACGTAAAATTAAGTACTTTTATAAGAATTCAAATTAATTTTAGAAATTCAAAAAAATTCAAAAGAATTTAAAAGAATTCAGGATAAATTAATAAGAATTCAGGGTGAATTTCGAAAACTAATCTCAAATCTCTTCAAATCAATGAAACCCTACCAAACACATCACTTCTCGTGAGTAAATGCTTTAAAATCCACTAAAATATTATAAAATCCCATGGCATTCTATGAAATCTGATATTTCCTTAAATCCTGGAAAATTTATTAAAATACCTTGAGAGCTTTAAAAAACCCTTACAATCATTGAAATTCTCAGAAACCTTATAAAATCCCGTGAAATATTTTAAAATATCTTAAAACCTAATAGGTCCTGTAAAATCGTTCCAAATCTTCCGAAATTTTAGATTCTTTATCCTAAATAATTTCGCGCTTTGAAATCCCTTTAAATTAATAAAACTATTGAAAAATTCCTTGGATTCTTTTAAAATTTCCTGAAATATTAAAAATCCTTTAAAATTATTTGAAATCCCTTGAAACTTTTAAAAGCACTTGAAAATTCCTTAAAAAATTTAAAAATACCCTAAAATCTTAAAAATCCCTTCAGATTATTGAAATCTATTAAAAACTTTTCGGAATCTTTAAAAATACCCTGAAATATTTCAAAAAAATTCAAGACAATTCAAAAATAGGTACAGACCTGAATTGAATAGTAATCAACCCATGAGTTATTTCATGGAGAATAAACTATTCTGCATGAGTTATTTATTGAAAGAAAAGTGACTATTATTTTTAAAAAGTAAGTAAAAAGTGATTTTAGAAAAAAAGTGACTGTATGGCAGTCCTGATTATTTTCCCAGTTACTTCTCACAGAAATTTCCTGATTTTTGCTATTTTTTCAAAATACCTGACTGTTGGAAGCTTTGGTCTTATTATTATCGATGTTGTTTTTTGTTACGAAATTAACCGCTAGCGACTCAAAAAGTTCCTTATTTATTAGAAGACTTTGTCAGGCAACGATTTCTGTTTTTTATTATTTAAATAAATTTTATAAATAAGTACACATTTCCGTCAATTTTCAGCTATCGGATTTCGTTTTTTTCACCGAATCAATTTTAAAATACTTGGGAAAATCCTTCGCTAATGATACTTCATTGAGGAAAAATAATTTTTAACTTTATAAACAATTTTATAAACAAATTCACAACTTGACTACTTGTCAACCAATGAATGTCATTATTTTACGAAATGTTCTCGCAGACTTTGTCGGGCCACAAAATTTGTTATTTATTTAAATATATTTTATAAGGTAATAAAAATACAGAGTAAAGATTGGAAGATCTCTGCATCCAGAAGCACAAGCACTGCAGCCAAAGCTACCATAGGCAGTACAATTTAAATTGTTTGAAGAAACGGTTGCTTACTCTTAAATAATGAAAGAATCGCGGATTTCTTAATAAAATTGTTTATAAAAAATGATTTTAATTAATTAATAAAATGACATAAGACAAGTATAAAATTAATTCTGTTGAAAAACCGAAATCTGCTGGTTGAAAATTGACGATAATCAACGATAATAATAAAACAATAATCTAATAATCTTTCATAAAATTTATTTAAATAAATAAAAAACTATATTACCCGACAAAGGCTCCTAATAAATAAGGTTCTTTCTGAGTGATGGTCAGTCGATTTCGAAAGAAAACTAATTGCATTTCTTCAAAAGTAGTCAGGTTGTGAATTCGTTTATAAAATTGTTCATAAAATGAAAAATGATTGTTCTTTGATGGAGAATAATAAGGAGAAGATTTTTAAAAGTTATTCAAAGTTAATTCCGTTCAAAAAACAAGATTAAAAATTTACGAAAATTTGCATTTGTTTAAATAAATAACAAATATTGTCGCCTGGCAAGGTCTCCTAGCAACTAAGGTCCTTTCTGAATCGCTGGTAGTGGAATACGTAAAAACAATCCATCTGTTGACAAGTAATCAAGTTGTGAATTTGTTCATGAAAATTTCTACAAAATAAACAATTATTGTTGCTTGGTAACGTACGTATTATAAGCGAAGGAGTTTCCTAAGCAATTTAAAATTGACTTCGTTGAAAAAACGAAATTTTCCGGTTGCTAATTGACGAAAATTGCTATTTGCTTATCAAATTTTTATAAACATTTAATAATCATTATCTAATATCAACAAATCGTACATATTATTTATTGCCGACAAATTTTTAATTAATGTTTGAAGTGCTTAAAACGCGAAATGACTAAGATATATGTTTCTCTATTAAATTTATTTATAAAATTGAAAATTACTTTAGATTCTAAAAAAGTAAGAGCCGTAGCATTGTTTTTACGTATATTCCGAACGAAAAATTGAAAAATACAGTCTCCAAGTATTTTTAATCTTGAAGTAACATTTTCACTCAATCATTTGTTAATATAAAAGTAAACATATTTTTTTAAATGTTGTAACCTTCTGAATATTATGAATGAGAATTGTCTCCACTGATAACATGATGTTGTATATAAATGTAAGTAGTTGCAGAAAAATAAGATCGTTGATAAAAATATTAACTTCAACTTTGCTGTTAAATAAAAAATTAATAAAAATTATTCTTGTAAGCCGAAAGGCCTCAAAACAGTGGTCTGTCGAATCTTAATTTATCTCTTATGGATCAATATAGATACAAACATCCGTTAAAATTTAAGCCACTTTTCGCACATAAACATTGAAAAAAATTAGGATATACGAAATACAAAAATTATTATCGTAAGCATTTTTTCATATACATTTTGCTAACGCGCAAAAACAAGTCATGCATCAATACGCGAGTCAATATATTTATTCTGGTGACTTTACACGTGATTTTTGCATGTATTTTGGAACCTATACTAATTCTGTGTCCCTTTTTATCAGAAGTTTCAGTTTTGAGTTTCAGTTTGAAATTGCTAGTATGAATGTCATAAATTTAAACTTGCTCATTCAGGTTGAATATTTCAATCTAAGATTATTTAATTATTCCACGGTGTGCCTCGACTGACTTCAACCCAAAAGGGCTTGCATATGCCGGGTTTTTTCTGAATATACTTCTGGGATGCCCCACGATCATTTTGAGCCCAAAAAGAAAAAAAATCGCTTGGGCCCTTTTTGAGAAAACTCTTTTTTTGAAGAGGTTAATCAACATATTTTAATTTAATGAGAATTAGTTAAACGTGGAATTTCATTGTCTCAAACCATTCAGTTTTGCATCCAAAAAAGGGATACAGGTGCTGAACATCTTAAAAAAATGAAAGCCTTCAATATTTTTGAAAAATGGTGAAAAATGTGGGAAAAAATCAGTTTTTTGAAAATTGCCTTATTCCAGTTCATCCTATCCCAAACACCTTAACAAGAATTAAAGTGCTTGAAATTTTTTGCAAAATGAAAAAAATCAAATGTTCTATCTCTAAAAGTTTGGGAGTTATGGTCCTAAGAAGTCGATTTTAAGCGAATAATTTGAATGAAAAAAAATATATATATAGCTTTGGGGAAATAACTTATTCCCTATGCATATCTGGTAAAATTTGCCGAATAATTAATTGAAGAAGACTTAATTTTGAGTAGATCTAAAAAAAAACATTGCTCTAGTTCTAATAGAATCAAAATTATCGCGTTTTGAATATGACCCTTTTTTCATGAAATTTTGTTGAACATCAATTTTATAAAATTTCTCGTTTTTCAAAAGAAGTCATTTCCTCAGCCTTTTAGGTGGAAGTTGCCAGTAAGATATTTAAAAAAGACTTAATTTTGAGTAGATCTAAAAAAAACAATGCTCTAGCTGTAATAGAACCAAAATTATGGCCTTCTGAATATGGCCCTTTTTATGAAATTTTGTTCAATATCAATTTTTTAAATAAAATTGAACGTTTTCCAAAAGAACTCATTTCCCGAGCAATTCAGGAGAAAGTTGCCACCAGATAGGTTAAGGAGGACCTGATTTTTAGCAAATCTAAACAAAATTGTGCTCTAGCTCTAATCGCATCGAAATTATGGCCTTCTGGATATTTGTAAAGAAATTATGTTAATCATCTTTTTTTTTAACAAATTAAATACAAAATCAAAATCTTATCAATTTTTAAAACAAATGATCTGGTTTTCAAAAATAAATAAGTTCCTGAGCATTGGACATGATGGAGTCTGTTCACTCGGATTTTAAAGCCATCTGGACAAAATATAAAGTCTCTAAGAATCATCCAGACTACGCAATCAGGCTACAACGTGCATTATGTGAATATACACGGAAAAAAGTAGATAGTTAGATTCACTTTGATGTATTGTTAACTTGAAGTTTACTTGTTCGCATTGCACAAGAAACAATTCAAATAGTTTTTGATACTGAATTAGATAGTGATCTCAAAATATACAAAGTCTAAAGTCAGCATTACTACTTCAAATTGTAAAAAGAAAGATTACTAGAACAAGTAGCTTCAATAACTATTTGAAATAGTACATTTGAACATGTAAACTGTATGAATAACTAATTTTCATAGTAAGCAAAGAATTGTGAGTTTGACTTTTGCAAGTGAGTTCGATCTGCTTTTTTGCATTGCAATAAGCACTGCGCGAGATTCTTAGCCTTACTATTTGAAATTGTAAGTGAGTTCAGTGGCACAACTAGAAACGTGTAGGCCCCCTCCGCAACATTTTTTAGGCGGTCCGTTTCAAATTAAAAAAGAAGGACGACTTATAACTTGCTTATCAGTAAAACAACAGATTTTCGCTTTTCAATCTATAAGACAGACCGTGCACTGACATTTTACAAAATTAAATACATTATCGGAAACTATTTTATAATGTTTTCTCTTTTATCATAATATCAGTTGAGATAATTATTATAAATGAACATAGTGAATAACTCTACTTTATACTTCAATACTGTTTTTTTGTTTTGTACAAAATTTTCGGAATTCAAAAATATTCTGAAGAATTATATATAAAAAGAATACTTTTCTTTACATTATTTCTACTATGGAATTTTCTGCTTATGATATTTTTAATTTCTTATAACACTAAAATTGATTAGGATCGTACTTGATTAAGCCACCTAAGTTCAAATATTATATTATTTGGAAGAATTTTTTCTTAGTAGAATAATAAATTGTTTTCGACATATCATTTTTTGAACCAATAATGAAAAAATAATTTGTAATAAAATTTGAGTTCAAATTAATTTCCAATTTTAACGTAGTAATAATTTTTTCAACCTTTTCACATTGATATTTGTAAAAATTACTACCATTTCATGAAAAAAAAAATATTTTTTAGTTTTTTTTCAGTTTTTCAACAACAAAAAAATCTACCATACTACTATGATATCGCGATCTTTAATACTACAGGGATCACAGTGTAAAAGGAGCTTCAAAAAGGGGAAATAGGGTGGTTTTCGCACGAAAAAAGGGAAAATAGGGGAAAGATTAAACATTTATTTTCATATGTCGAAAAGAACAAACAACCTTTTCGTAAGAAATGTTACATTTTTAAATAACTTTTAATGATTTCTGCCATTAAAGATTTATTTTTAAAAATTGGATATACTTAGATCGTTGGAAACCCATCCAGAGTGAAATAAAAAAGTCCGGGAAAAAATAAAATTAGTTAAATACACAATTTTGATATGTTTGACATCGTTCTCATAAATATTTCTTTCCAAGATTTGTCATTTCATCCTTACTATAATTAATACATTCAATCTAAATTTAAAACAATTGAAATCAGTTAATACCTTCTGTTCTCTTTCTTAAATTTACAATTAAACCATTTTTTTTATTAGAAAAAAAAATTTGCCTTATTGAAAACTTTTGGAAAATATACAATAACATGCTTTTTGGATTGATTCGAACCTAAAAATTGAGTCACCTTGAACCAAAGAAACATGTTATTATTTTTTATCCATGGGAAACATTTTTTTCGTGGTGTTTAGAACGTTCGAAAATCGCAAAAAAAGATATGAAATCCCAAAAATCCTAATTCACGACAAACATTTTTTTCCGAAAAAGAAAAATAAAAACATTTTTCTTTGGTTCAAGCTGACTAAATTTCAGTTTCGACATATTCAACTTTTTTTTAAATGTGTGCATATGGCTCAATCCAAAAAAAAAACATGTTTTTGCATATTTTCAAAAAAATTGTAACTGAGCAAGAAATTTATTTTTAACTTTCGCAATTTTAAATTTTCAATGAGTAAGATAATTTTTGAACAAAATAGTTGAATTTTTTAATTAAGAACAACAGTTTTTAACCAAAAATCTAATAGTTATATTTTCGTTTAAAAAAATTAATTTTCAATTGAAAAAAACTGAATTTTCTCCAAAATTGTTAAATTTTCTACAATGCAGTTGATTTTTCAACACGAAAATATGAATTAATAATTAAGAAGTTAATTTTCAACCAAACATTACAATTGTTAGTTAAAAAACATTCTTTTTAACAAACAAGAAAAAACTTTAACTAAAATAATGAATTTTTAACAAAGTTGTTCAAAAATCACCAAACTATTGAATTTTCCAGGGAAAATTCAAATTTTCTACAAAACAGTTGAATCTTTAACCCAAAAACACGAATTTTGAACAAGAGTTGAGTTTTCAACCAAAAAAGATTTTTTAGCCAATGAAGAAAAAAAATTGTATTCAAAATGTCGAATTTTAAAGCAAGAAGATGATTTTTCTACAAAAAAAGGACGAATTCTTAACAGATTACATAAATTTTTAACCAAATATTTGAATTTTCAAAATAAAAAAGATCAACTTTGAACCAAAAATGGAATTACTACATTTTAATTTCAAGAAACTAATTTTCAAATGAAAAACCCAATTTTCTACGTATTTATTGAATTTTCGTGCAAAAAAAAGTACGTTCTATAATACACTCGAATTTGTAACTCAAAAATATAAGTCTTTCAATACAAAAAATAATTTTCAATCAAAAATTGCAATTTTCAGTTTGAAAAAGTGCATTTTTAACAAAGTAGTTTGATTTTCAACCAAAAAGACAGTTTTTCAACAAAATAAATATATTTTCAACCAAATAGTTACATTTTAACCAACTTTCTGCCAAAAAATATAACTTTTGAACGAAATTTGAACATCCAAACAAATAGTTGAATTTCCAACTAAAAAAGATCAATTTTCAAACACAAATGGAATACTTCAATTGTGAGTTTAAACAAATTAATTTTCAACAAAAAAAAGTTTCAACAATAGTTAAATTTTCAAGTAAAAATTGCTCAAGTTAGAACATTTAAAATTCCAGTTGATGAGTTTGGAATATTCCATTTTTTAATTAGGTATTTAACTTTGTAAATTTAAACTAAAATGTATTAATCTTCTAATACTTATTTAAAAAATAATATATATTTTGTAACTGTTCCAATTTTATATTGGATAATGACTTCTGTTGGCAGTTTTCACATTTTCAACTTGCTTTAAAATGTTTCATCTTCAAATTTGTTTAAGAGTATTTATTTGTAATGGTCTGAACTTGGAACGTGTACCTTATTTATTCATTAATAATTTATTTAAGTGCTATTATATTATTATAGATTAGCAGTTCGAACTCGAAAGTTCATTGCCTCATCTACCCGAGACCGCCACACATCTCTGTCTTGTGCATTCTCCATCCAGTTTAGGTAATCATGTCCTAGTTCTTTTAGATCATCCCTTACATTTTTCTCCCATCTGTTTCTCGGTCTGCCTAGGGGTGTCTTACCAGTCGGCCTCCCTCTTAAAACTTGCGCCACTGTTCTTTCATTGCCCATTCTTGCTACATGCCCCGCCCATCTTAATTTACGCGCTTTCATTACTCTATTAATATTTGCTGACCCGTAGAGAGCGTGCAGCTCATCATTATGCAGTTTTCTCCACTCGCCGGTCTCTTCGTCCCTTTTTGGACCATAGATTTTTCTAAGTACTTTATTCTCGAAAACTCTAAACCTATTCTCTTCTCCTTTCGTCAGCGCCCACGTTTCACACCCGTACATGACGACCGGCATTATTATCGTTTTGTAAATTCTTACTTTGATGTTTCTAGATAGCGATCGCGATTTTAGTAGCGTGTTTGCTGCATAATAGCACCCATTGCCAGCGTGTAGCCGCGCATTGATTTCCGTTTTAATCTTATTTTGCTAGTTATAATAGACTCGAGGTATTTAAACTCGTTAACCCTTTCGAATTTCATATTTCCGGCCATTAGATCCCCGTCTTGATTACTTTGTCCGGACCTGACGACGGTCATATATTTTGTCTTCGATTCGCTAACTTCCAAGCCAATCTCTTTGGCTTTTGCGATCAAGATTTCTGCATTTTTAGCTACCGTTTCTTTATCATCCCCTAGTACGTCGAGATCATCCGCATATCCAAGAATTTGTATTACCCCATTGAGGGTAGCACCGGTCGGATTCGCCTGCACTTGCCTAACCACGTATTCTAAAACTAAGTTGAAAAGGACGCACGAAAGTGCATCGCCCTGTTTCAGACCATCGCGGATCGAAAACTCTTCAGATAAACTACCGTTTACGCGTATTCTACCCTTACTGCCGCTTAAGCAAATTTCAATAAGTCTAACCAATTTTCTTGGCACACCCAAGAACTCTAGGATCCAGTACATTCGCGCGCGTATAATAGAGTCGTAAGCTTTTTTAAAATCGATAAATAGCTGATGTACTGCTTCTTTAAATTCCCATTTCTTTTCTAACAGTTGTCTAATTGTAAACATTTGATCGCTTGTAGATCGGTTTCGGCGGAATCCACACTGGTAATCCCCAATGATTTCCTCGGCAAAAGGAGTTAGTCTACTTAGGATAACATTAGACAGGATCTTGTAGCACGAAGGCACAAGTGAAATTCCCCGATAGTTGTTACAGTTAGTTTTATCGCCTTTTTTAAAGATGGGAATAATGATAGAGGTATTCCATTCTTCCGGCATGCGTTCTGTTTTCCAAACTGCGCGTATCAATTTACAGATTTGCCTTGTGAGGCAAGGGCCTCCATTTTTTATCAGTTCTGACGGTAGGTCATCGATGCCCGCGGCTTTGTTATTTTTCAACTTCTTTATGGCCATTTCTATTTCTATATCAGTAGGATCGTTAATTAATAGATCAGCAGTGTGGATTTCGCCGAGATTACCTTCAACGGGGGCTTCGCGTACATTTAATAGTTTATCGAAATAATCTTTCCATAAATTCAGTCTCTCTGTCGCATCGGCTACCAGATTGCCATTTTCGTCCCTCATTACTTCCGTTCTACTTTGAAAGCCTTTCCTTATAAAATTGATTCCCCTGTACATCTCACGCGGGTTATTTTGTTTATTATGCGTTTCTATTGCTAGTATTTTATTCTTTTCCCACTCCCTTTTCTTGGATCTATAGAGCCTATTTGTACTTTTGCTAATCTCGAGATATTTCTTATGTGTTTGATCGCACTTATTTTGTAAACTGCTTAGTCTGGCCTTCCGACGTTTCTCAAACCAGAGTTTGCACTCTTCGTCAAACCATGGTTTGCTTTTGGTTACTTTCTTAAAACCTATCGTAAGTTTCGCGGCTGCCTTTATCGCCTTTTTCGTATTGCTCCACAGGGTTTCCGGGTCCTCCTCGTGATTATTGTTATCGTCTCTCTGTTCTTGGAGAGCGTCGAAACTAATAGAAATCTCAACTTGGTAATTTAATGTTTCTGTTGCTGTTTTGAACTTATCTATATTGAAACGAACTGTTGGCTCTGTGCGGCTTGTTTTCTTACTTAACGCTAGCCTAGATCTTAGTTTTACTATCACGAGAAAATGGTCTGAATTTAAATCCGCTCCCCTATACGATCTTATATCGAGAATGTTTGTATGGCGTCTTCTGTCAATTAGAACGTGATCAATCTGATTGTGAGTATTACCATCTGGTGATGTCCAGGTGGCCTTATGTATATTTTTATGCTTGAAATATGTGCTTTTGACAACGAGGTTCTTTGAAGCTGCAAAGTTTATTACTCTGGTTCCATTATCATTACTGACGTCATGCAAACTTTCTGATCCTATTGTAGGCCTATACATTGGTACCTTTCCAATTTTCGCGTTGAAATCCCCCAATACTATTTTTGCGTCAAACGTTGAGAACTTGTCAAAAACCTGCTCGATTGTTTCATAAAAAAGATCTTTAGTGTCTTCGTCTTTGTCCTCGGTGGGGCAGTGCACATTGATTAATACGTGTTTGCTGAAATTACCCTTTTGTACAATGTATGATAACCGGTCGTTAATGAATTGCATGTCGATAAGTGCTTGCGAAATTCGTTTATTAATAAGAAAACCAGTCCCCAGTCTTTGCCCCTTAGCTCCTCCCCAGTGCAAAGTATAGTTATCCCTAGAAATTGACGCGAAATCGCCCGACCAGCAGGTTTCTTGTAGTGCTATTAAGTCAGTTTTGTATTCAATTGCTATCTTAATGAGTTCGCTAAATCGGCCAGTTTTTAGACTACGCGCGTTTAGAGTTCCCACCCTTAGATCTTTAACTGTAGTTTTTTGATTTTGCAAGTTAGCCATGGTAGTTTCAAGATAATCCGCACGTTAGGATCCTATTCCGATCGTAGGTGAGTCCACTGTCCCAGGAGTGATAACCCCCATACCTCCCTAGGTCTAAGTATGGGAGCTTTCCGACTCTGACAAGGACCATGTCAACTTGTCGTCAGACACATTACAGTTTCATCCTCGTACCCTAACGTCCCCCTGCAAGGCAGCGCGCCTACTGGCATCAATACCCCTTTGGCCCTATGCAGGCGAATCATTCCACACATCCCTTGCGGGCAGTGTCATCGCTGCAGTGTCCAATGGGCAGCAGGATTTTTCCCTTACAAGATTTTTAGTTTTGGTTCGGGTATAGTTTCTAGGTGGGTACACGCTGCACCTTGGCTTGCCAGAACCCACCCATTGTGTATGAACGCGAATGGGTGGGTCCCCCCAAGCCATGGTTGTCGTGTACCTATTTTTTACCAGTGCTAGATTCACCACACCCACGACTGGCTCCTATCGGCTGTCCGCGACTGCTTATTCTTGTATTCGCAGTTAACCTTGGGGGCTGTTCAGCCTTACGGGCCGTTCCTCTATCCGCAACCTGAGGACGCGCTACGTAGTGGTGATAGGAAACCCACCGAGTAGATGTAAGTGCTATAATTGCTTTAATTATTATTCAATAATGGGTACAATTTCAAATATCGTATATTTAAAGAGAAAAGGGGAAAAGGGGGAAGGTTTTTGAGAATAGGGGGGGAAAGGGAAATTTCAAGAAAAAAAAACAGGGGAAGACTGCACTAAATTTAGATCACAATTCAACGTTTGTCTCATCTTAAAATAGTGATTTCGATTTTGTATTTGATATATTATTACGATGTTTAAACTATTTTTTATTTATATATCAGTTATGTAAATGAATGTTGCGTTTTAAATAAAGTGGGATGATAATAAAATCAAATCAAAATTCCAAAACTTTCATTCGAAAACATTTTTTCAAGCCTTAATTTTCAATAATACAAAATATGTGCTTTTTAAAAATTGTAATTCAATTCATCTTATAATAATATACATATAAATTACTAATAATATATTTACTGTGTGAGTTAATACTTCTAAGCAAAATATTTTTCCCAAGCTCGTTACAAAATATTAGAAATCATCAGTAAGAGATTAATTAAAAAAATTTTAAGTAATTATTTATTATAATTTCTTAGCTGGCCACGTTTTTCTCAGAGAAACCGCTTGACAGAGAGTTTGTCATATTTGTAAGTCTCTGTGCGTGCAATTGTGTAAGAATAATCGTAAATTAAGTGCAGTAATAATCATATATGAAATATTTTTTTCCTTTTCAAATCGATCGACGTTTCACATCATTTTTGATGTCGAAAGTTTCGAGCTAATCTATTTATACATCGTGTATAGAATGCGTGCAGAGCATATATACATATACATATATGCGTTACAATGCGAAATCGGCAAAGTTACTCTTCACAGAAGTAAGGCGTACTACACGAAATAGTAACTCTTATTCTCCTGAGTGTGGACGGTTACCAACTGGTGCAGTGCATCCTACTATTTGAAATTGTTCAACCTACTCTTTTAAGAAGTCAGTTTAAATAACCTGAATGCGAAATAGTAATTTTAACAAAATTCACCGACGAAAAGCTGCGGTTCAATTTAAAATAGTTAGAGCTGCTGGTTCACAGAGTTTTTTTAAAGATCCACTTTTTTCCGTGTAGCCTTCACTCATTTTGAGCTCACAATCATGTTCTCATAATATCGTAAAAAAAGTTTTCAGTTCATAATTAAATTATTCAAGTCTTCATTTAATTCAAGCACAAGATACACAATATGATAAAAACATTTTTCCATGTCTCATCCTCCAGAAATTGAAAATTAAAAAAAAATTTTCAACAAAATTCCATAAAAAGCGTAATTTTCAGAAGGCCATAATTTCGATGAGTTCTTTTAGAAAACGATAAATTTCATTTTAAAAATTGATATTGAACAAAATTTCATAAAAAAGGGCCATAATTTTGGTTCCATTACAGCTAGAGCATTGTTTTTTTTTAAATCTACTCAAAATTAAGTCTTTTTTAAATAACTTACTGCCTACTTTCACCAAAAACGCTGAAGATATGAGTTTTTTTGAAAAACGAGAAATTTTATTTATAAAATTGTTATTAAGCAAAATTCCATAAAGAAGGGTCATATTCAAAACGCCATAATTTGGTTTCTATTAGAGCTAGAGCAATGTTTTTTTTAGATCTACTCAAAATTAAGTCTTCTTCAATCAAATATTCGGCAATTTTCACCAGATATGCATAGGGAATAAGTTATTTCCCCAAAACTATATATATTTTTTTTCATTCAAATTATTCGCCTAAAATCGACTTTTTAGGATCATAACTCCCAAACTTTTGAAGATAGAACATTCGATTTTTTTTCATTTTGCAGAAAATGTCAAGCACTTTAATTCTTGTTGAGGTGTTTGGGACATAGGATGAACTGGAATAAGGCAATTTTCAAAAAAATTATTTTTTCCCACTTTTTTCACCATTTTCAAAAATATTGAAGGGTTTCAGTGGGGCATCCCAGAAGTATATTCAGAAAAAAACCGGCATATGCAAGCCCTTTTGGGTTGAAGTCAGTCGAGGCACACCGTGATTCACGTTCCTAATTCACAATTGATTAATTTTAAATGCGTCCAGTCGTAAATTATTAAGTTTTGGCCGCTTTGGTACCATTTTGAATAATTTGAATTTGAAATCGTCTTTTGATATTTGAATTTAACATTGCTTAAGCATTAAGGTTTTCACGTTTAAATTGCACAATTTGAAACGATTTAAATTTAGAACAAACAACTTTAATTAGTTACATTTTTTCAAATTCGCAATCAAAAATTATTTAGGTCCAACATCTTTCAATTTTAAATTGTGCTGAATGATTTTTGTTAGAAGTAAGAGACAATCATGGATCCTATAAAAGATCCTAATTTAGGCTATTGATTACAAATATGGTACTATAGGGACCAAATCTTGAAAATAGGGGACGTTAGGGACCACAATTGAATACAGGGTACAATAGAGATATAGGGACCGATCTGTGAGGCCTGGAATCAGTACGAATCAGTCGAAGCGGACAAAGCGTGGTGGTTGTGGCCATGGGCGGCAATGCACCGCAAAAGGTTTTTTTCAATCACAAGGATGGACTTACCCCTTTTTGCCGATATTGAATGATACCAAGCATGAAAATGATTAAAAAATTTCACGAGAAGAAGAAACTGAAAAAATTGTTGAAATCGCGAGTAAAGGCAACGACCTAAGCTCGGTTGATGAGCAAATTACCTTTACAATAAAATAGTTACAAGATACTGCGATCATTTGCCTCGTAAATAAACTTCTAAAAAAAGGTACATCAGAAGCACGAGTGACTAGCTGCAGTTGCGTGAGTTAAAAATTAGTCCAGGTTTCGTTTGAATGGTGAGTCCGCTGTTTACGTCAAATGATGCTCTTTTGGCTAGATAGCGCAGTCGACCCCGCAATACTGAAATTCATGATATCGATAGGCTTACCTTTTCGTTTTTAATTAGACTAATTAGGATCTAATTATCTTCGAATATAATCCAAATTTCTAATTACCTTTTATACAGATGAATTCGTTTTTTTCATTACGAATCCAACGATAAAAGATAAAACCTTTCTTGAAAAGTACGGCAGAGTACACCATGTAGGTAACATTGTTTATGTAAAATAGTTGAGAGCTTTCAGGTGAAGTATAAAGAAACGACGAGAGAATGTCCACGTTAATTGAAATTGTAGAATGGCCAAGCGAATACCAGCGCAACTTCTGCTACTCGCGAGTTTACGTCCCCGGTAATTTAACTTTGCGTTAAGCGAGGCGACAAAATATTTGTCGCTTCGTTCGTTGCCATCGTGTCTCTTCTGCGAGAACACGAAGTGTCACATAGAAAAAAATAAAGTTTCATTTTGAACAAAGAAAAGGCGTCAAAATGAACTAAAATAAAATTGAACCATAAATAATTGTTTCATATTGAGCAATACGCATATTGAAAGCAATTCAATTGCTATTCAGTTTTTACATTAATCACGAAAGCTAACAGCACTGAAGTTCAAAATGGTTTTGTCAGAACATGACCTGAAACAAAATTGAATCCCGAGTTTTTTCTGTGCACCATCGCGAGAACAGGTGAAACGGGGATTTTACAACTTTGGAAATACCAAGTTCTAGCTGCTGAAATATAAAAACCTTATGAAGTACGAATGATTTTCCATATTGCCAATGACGAATTACCATTCAATCATGAATGCTAATCAAAAATTGAAGAGCTTTATAATTTATATGAAAGAGCACTCTGACTGAAGCTTTTAAAATATAATCAAAATGTGTAGATTTTCCTTATAAGGGTGGGAATCAAAAAGTTTGAATTATTTAATTTTGAACTTTTTCGAAAACAAATATTTTAGAACCTCAAAAAACCTTTTCGTTCTTTTCATATTTGTCACTATAAGTGTTAAAATAATAATAAGCGAGATGAAGTGGGCCCTTATTTAAAATTTCAATGTTTTGAAATTTAATGATAAAAAATTAAATATGTAATTAAACTCATGAAAAATATAGTGTATGCGTCGAAATAATAATTGATATGTGTCATGGTATAACCATGTAAGTGTCACTTTTTTCAAAAGACGTATTTTTGGCTTTAAAATTCTTCAAACTCCTGCCACACACTGTGGTGAAGAAATTTGATTCTTAAATTGTTCGAACAGTTTGTTTAAATATTGGAGATTCGGAGGAAGTACGAATAAAAATTAAATGTAATTCTAAGATTTATGATATTTTAGATCTGACAAATCCAACTCTATCAGATCTATTTCGTATATTAATTAGGAAGAATAATATTCTTAAAGGACACAAATTAAAACATTTTAATTTTTTTTCATAAGATTCAGCTGAAATTGGGCCCTTAAAAGTGTCCAGAGGTGGAGCTGAAATAAAAAAATGAGCAAAATAAAAATGTTTTTTAATTCTCCTTCCTTGAGAATTTTATTCTGCTTAACTAATATAACTAGTATACCTTGTAATTGTGTATTCATACTACGTCATCAATTGAATCTATAAAAAATGGTAAAGCACATATACACCCGACTCTCAGTTTAGGATTCTTATAATAATAAACTCGTGATACCGGATGATACTGAATTGTTGTACGATCTTTTTGGGGCTTCTAATTCGGTTATTTTGGACAAATCAAGACACTTTACGTGTAATTAAATTTTTCATTCTAGAAGGGTATTCAATAATCTTCCATCTTTAATTGATTTAAGTGGAAAAATTAAACTCCTCAATCATAAAACTAAGGAAAAACAGCTTTTGTTTACCGGGTCACATAAAAACTCGGGAATATTTGTAAAGTATATAATACTCTGTAATTAAAATAAGAAACAAAAAATATACTTCATTTTCGAATTTTGTATTTAATTCTGAAGTTAAACGAGTATTGATATTATTTTGAAAAAAATAGAAATCATTCCTCTAAACACAATCGTACAATATTCCAGGTACATACTATTGTCAACTTTTCGATTTTCACTCATTAACAAAGTTTCTTACAATTCTGATAACAAATAAATGCAAATTGTCTGCCTAAAATCCTAAAATCGAAGTTATACTAATAGCCAAGCATAAAAATGGCATCCTATCTTTCTAAAAATACATAATCTGATAGACCGGGGCAGAGCTGTGATCTTAACGTTTATTACCCCATAAAAACTAAGAATAATAAGTGAAATAGAGAATTCAAAAAAAAAATAAAATGATTATTTACAACTTTGCCCCAGACTGATTTTAATTTTAGGTATAAGACAGTTATTTTTCAATATTAGGGTCATTCACTAAAATTATATTTAATTTTGAATATAAAAACAACTAGTCGCTCTAAAATCACTAATAATACGACTATAATTGAAAAACAAATTTTTGGAATTTTGATTTACAAAGAAAAATATAAACACTTTTCAAATTTGCATTTCTGCCGCGCCGTACTCCCAACCTAGATGTGATATCACATGCTTTCAATATTTCCTAAACAAGCTGGAGGTTCATTATTTTTCTTGAAAAAATGGAAATGCTGACTGGTGTTTTGTACCTAAATGTACAAATTTCAGTATCAAAAATCCTGAAAAAATATTTGTATGTACCTCCAGTGGTGAGGAACGGCAAGAAATTTATAAAACTGTCCGCCGTGACATGCATAATCATATCTGCCCGACAAAATCAACAGTACGAGTATATTGTTGCTATGATCTTTTAAAGTACTTCAACGTTAGCGAATATATTTATTTTCAATAGAGAAATATAAAATATGCTTTATTTCGTAATGGATTGCACTTTACTACTTGATAATTCGCAAAGATTTACAAAGAATCACATGATTTTAAAATATTTGAAAGATTGAAAACTGTTTCAAGATGATACTTCACAAAGGTTTCCGGAAGAGTTCAAATATTTACAGGGATTCCACAAAACTTCACAAAGATTTCAACCATTTCACAAATACTTCAAGGCTTTCAACAGATTTCGCAAAGTTTTTAAAAATTGTAGGGTTATCAAAGATTTCACAAGGATAAACATATTTCACAAAGGTCTGCACATCAGATTTAAGAGATTGCAAACGATTTCGCAAAGATTTCAGAAAGATTTCAAGGATTTCAAAGATTTTACAAAGGTGTGTACATCAGATTTCAAATATTTTAAACGATCTCAAAAGACTTCACAAAGATTTTAGAAATTTTAAACGATTTCAAAAGATTTCACAATGATTTAAAAAATTTTGAAATATTTGAAAGATTCAAAACGGTTTCAAAAAAGTTCACTAAAATTTCAGAAAGATTTCAGATATTCAAAAAGATTTGAAAAGTTTTGGAAGATTTGAAAAGATTTCACAAAGGCATTGATTTCACAAAGTACATCAGATTTCAAAGATTTCGAATGATTTCAAAAGTTTTCAACAGATGTATGAAGCTTTCCAAAGATTTTAAATGATTTCAAAGCTTTTGAAATATTGAAAAGATTAAAAATGCTTTCAAAAGACTTTACAAAGATTTTAAAGGATTTCAAATATTTAAACAGATTTGAAAAGACCTAAGAAAATTTTTAAGATTTCACAAAAACTTCAAACAATTTCAAAAGGTCTCAACATATTTTTAAGATTTTAAAAGATTTCGAACGATTTCAAAAGATTTCAGAACAATTTAAAAGATTTTAAGGATTGTAAACATTTCACAATGATTTTAAAGATTTCAAAAGATCTCAAAGATTTCAACATTTATTATCTAAAATTTTGTTAGTGACTTGCAAATTTTATTTTGAAGCTCGACATCACCAGTTTGAAATATGATCGAATTCCAAAATAACCTTTGAAGTAGCACTTTCAATATTTCTAAAAAATCAATGATTTTCATTACTCAAGCATTTAATAAAATGCAACAATACAAAAATTGTTGGCCAGCCAAAAATGCAATTGCTCATTTCACTCTTTGACGCACAAAAAAGGAAACCTGGGAAAACTTGATTTATTTACCTTGAAAACCTGGAAAAGACCTTGAAATTTTTTCAAAAGAATCGCTAGATACCCTGGATGAATATCCCATTAATAAAACTTTTTTAAAGTAAAAATTAGATGCTAATGTGTTCGTGCTGCAAGGAGAATATAAATATCACCTAGAAACACACTACAACCTCTTGATTTTTAAGGAGTTGTGTTGAATTGTGCTAGGTTTGTGCTGAATTGTGCAGGATTTTTTTTTTTGAAAAATTCAAAATTTGATTCAGAATTCAAAAAAATCTTTTTTGGGCCAGAACCGCCATTTTGTTTTTTCGAAAAAACAAAAGTTGTGCTGAATTGTGCTATACTTGTGCTCAATTGTGCCGCAAACGATTTTTCAAAAAAATCAAAAATGGGGCCAAAATTTGAAAAAAAAAACTTTTCCGGGCCAGCACCGCCATTTTGTTTTTTCGAGAAAAAAAGGTGTGCTGAATTGTGCTAGGTTTGTGCTCAATTGTGCCGTGAAAGATTTTTCGAAGAAGTCAAAATTTAAACCGAAATTCACAAAAAACATTTTTTGAGACATTACGTGCAAAGCAATTATTGTCCTATACACTTTTTACTTAGGTTTTTGAATCCAAATTTTCTCAAAATGCGAATTTCTAAAATCTGAAAGATGTACTGGGTTGTTCTAGGCGTGCAAAACAATTACTCTCCAATACACTTTTAATTCGGGTCCATATTTTTTCATGAAAATCTAGTTTATTTTCTAAAAATTATTTTTGAAATCAAAAATTTTTCAAAATGCGAATTTCAAAAATATCAAAGTTGCTAGGTTGTGCTAGGCGTGCAAAACAATTATTGTCCTATACACTATTAACTCAGGTCCATATTTTTTCATGAAAATATAGTTAATTTTTCTCAAAATGATTTTTGAAATCCAAAATTTTTCAAAATGCGAATTTCAAAAATCTAAAAGTTGTGCTGAGTTGTGCTAAGCATGGAAAACAATTATTGTTTTATAGACTTTTCACTTAGGACAATATTTGTTGTTGAAAATCTAGTTTTTTTCCTCAAAATAATTTTTCAAACCCAAAATTTTACAAAATAAGAATTTCTAAAATCGGCAAGTTGTGCTGAGTTGTACTGAGCGTGCAAAACAATTATTGTCCCATACACTTTTACCGCAGGTCCATATTTTTTCATGAAAATCTAGTTTATTCTTCTCAAAATGATTTTTGAAGCCCAAATTTTTCAAAATGCGAATTTCAAAAATCTAAAAGTTGTGCTGGGTTGTGCCAGGCGTTCAAAACAATTATTGCCTTTTACACTTTCACCTTAGGTCTACATTTTTTGGTGAAATAATAGTACAATAATAGCAATAAGAGCACAACTTTCAGATTTTCTAAATTAGCATTTTGAAAAATTTTGGATTCAAAAAAATATTTTGAGGAAAGATTGAACTATTATTTCACCAAAAAATATAGACCTAAGGTAAAAGTGTATGAGACGATAATTTTTTTTCACGCCTGGCACAGCCCAGCACAACACTGTTAAAAAAATCTGATCGAAATTTAATATACATGTGAGTAAAGTCTTTTGCATATACCGTACATTAATTTTAATATACCATCATGTTGTAAAATTAATATACATGTATATTAAAGTCTGTAAAACAGATTGCGTGAAAAAAACAAGTTCTTTGATGCCTTCAGATCCTATCAAATATTAAAAAATAAAGGAATAACCTTGAATTCGTAGACTTAATTCCTAATTACAATTAAAGTGCAACGTACAGGATTATAATATACAAATGTATATTAAATGTATATTAAAATTGCAAACATTTTTAACAGTGAACTTTTACATTTTTGAAATCCACATTTTGAACAATTCTGGATTTTAAAAATCATTTTGAGGAAAAGAAACTAGATTTTCATGAAAAAATATGGACGTAAGTTAAAAGTGTATACGAGAATAATTGTTTTGAACGCCTAGCACAACCCATCACAACTTTTAGATCTTTGAAATTCGCATTTTTTTCAATTTTGGATTTGACAAATCATATTGAGGAAAAGAAACTAGCTTTTCATGAAAAAATATGGACCTGAGGTAAAAGTGTATGACACAATAATTGTTTTGCACGCCTAGCACAACCCAGCCAAACTTTTGGATTTTCGAAATTCGCATTTTGTAAAATTTTGGATTTCAAAAATTATTTTGAGGAAAAAAACTAGATTTTCACCAAAAAATATGGACCTGAGTTAAAAGTGTATGAAAAAATAATTGTCTTGCACGCCTACGACGACCCAGCATAACTTTTAGATTTTTGAAATTCGCATTTTGAAAAATTTTGGATTTCAACAATCATTTTGAGAAAAATTAATTAGATTTTCATGAAAAAATATGGACCTGAGTTGAAAGTGTATGAAACAATAATTGTTTTGCATGCCTAGCACAACCCAGCACAACTTCCGGATTTTCGAAATTCGTATTTTCTAAAATTTTGGGTTTGAAAAATTATTTTGAAGAAAAAAACTAGATTTTCACGAAAAAATATTGTCCTAAGTGAAAATTCTATAGGACAATAATTAACTAAATTAATTAATATATTTTTATATATATTTAATAATTAATTATTAATTAATATTAATATATAATTACAATAATTAATTAAAGCAATTGTTTGGCGCGCCTAGCGCAACCCAGCACAACTTTCAGATTTTTGAAATTCGCATTTTGAAAAATTTTGGATTTCAAAAATCATTTTGAGAAAAATAAACTGGATTTTCATGAAAAAATATGGACCTGAATTAAAAGTGTATGGGAGAGCAATTGTTTTGCACGCCTAGCACAACTCAGTACAACTTTCAGATTTGAGAAATTCGCATTTTGAAAAAATTTGGATTCAAAAACCTAAGTAAAAAGTGTATAGGACAATAATTGCTTTGCACGTAATGACTCAAAAAATGTTTTTGGTGAATTTCGGTTCAAATTTGGACTTTTTTAAATAAATCTCTGACTGCATAATTGAGCACAAACCTAGCACAATTCAGCACAACTTTTTTTTCTCGAAAAAAAATGGCGCTGCTGGCCCGGAAAAGTTTTTTTTTAATTTTGGCTCCAATTTTAATTTTTTCGGGGAAAAAAATGCAGGACAATTCAGCACAAGCCTGGCACAATTCAGCACAACTTTTGTTCTTCTAAAAAAAAAAATGGCGGTGCTAGCCCCAAAAAAGATTTTTTTGAATTCTGACTCAAATTTTGAATTTTTCAAAAAAAAAATTCAGAACAAGCCTAGCACAATTCAGCACAACTTTTGTTTTTTCGAAAAAACAAAATGGCGGTGCCAACTTCTTGGACATGTTCAAGTGACCATTAAAATATAACCCAAAACTACATTAATATAAAGAATTGTTTTCCAGTCGGCTCTTAAAAATTTGTTTAAAGACCTTTATTTGTATTGTGTGAATTTATATTTCCTTCAACTCTACATGTTTTCCTTCAAGATTTCACAAGAAAAACTTTTATTGGTATCGAATCATTTGATGCTACAGGGTTCAACATTGTATTATGACCGTCATTCCAGTATAGCTGGATCATGCAAACTTTGATACGAAAGATTCAGCCACACAAGTCTCTAACTTAGGAATACGATTTATGGTACTTTACGGATAAATATTCTTGGTCTAGCTATAATACGTAAAAATAATAGTGTGCTTAATATAGCCATTCTGTATGATTGTAGGTCTGACCGAGCAATACAATATGGTTGGAATAACCATAATAAGGGGTTTTCTGAGGCACTATAGGCAGATAGATACTAACTCTAGAAAAAATGAATTAGTCACTCCATGAGTCCATGAAAAAGATCATACGTTCAAGATCATTCATGTCGTAATCGTATCACCTTATTATGTGGCGTCAAGAAAACAATGATCGATTGCACCTTATATTCATTCTTTATTTTTTTTTCAAGTAAATGCAAATAGATTCCTCTTAGCTTCACTGGGTCTAGGTCATTTCACGATTTAAAAATATGTTGTCCCTATTCATGTATAAACTTCATCGAGCATCTCATGAATAGTGCAAGGGATTATTGTGAAGAAACGATTGTTAGAGTTTATACGAGTATGTGTAATTCGTTTATACACGATACGCGCTGATATACATACTTGTACATAATCGCTGTTCGGAGTTCAGGAGGTCATCTATGGCTATTTATGAAAATGACTTGGCCCAGTATTTCTGTCAAAAAAAAAAGAAACAATATTAAAGCGTATTGGTTTATGATTTCGAATTAAAGAGCAATGATGTAAAAAGAAGAATAAAATAGTAATTTGCCTCTTGTATATTCTCATTGTCTTTAGAATATCTAACTGAAATTGTGAATTATGTGCTACTTGAATGTAATAATTTATAGATTAATTATACAGAAGCTTTGTTGGAATTTAAAAATAAGAATGTGAGTCAAAGCTATCTAGTTGTTGTGCATTTGAAAATGAAGTGTGGTAGTAACAGAACTATAGATAATCAACAAAATCGGTGCTTTTCAAAAAAACGTAAAAATATTCTATAAAATCGAAATTACCATTTGAAGATAAAAACGAAGGTCCTTTCTTGAGCTAAAGTGTTGCTGAACTATGACCAAAAAAGTTTGATTACAAAAAGTTATCCCGTTTTAAGGAAATTGATGTGGAAGCTGACAGTCTTAAAGTCACACTGACCACAAATTAGAACAGGCTTGGCTGCGGATTGAGATAAAAATTTAATCTTCAGATAAAATTTAAAAAAAAACTTACTCCCGAGATACGGAGTTTCTTAATGCGGGTACAAAAGGTTTGATAGAACAAAATTATCCCGTTTCGAGAAAATCAAAATTTAGGGAGACGGTATCACACTATGATGGATAATTTTTTGCTCGAAGGCCTATAAAAGGGAGAAAATTTTGTTTCAATAAATGATAATAAACTTTAATTGGAAATTTTTTAATGCTATATTAAAAAATGAAAATCAAAACAAATCTTTTCTTAACACAATATTTTTTTGTAATTTTAGGGAACTCTTCAGGCCAAAAACCCATTTTCGGAAAAATGTTGGTCATCTGTTTCTGTACTGCCACCCTTCAAGTTCGAAAAGAATATCACAGAAATACTTCGGCAACAACTTGAAAAAATAACCACTTAAAGTGAAAATTTTGAAGTTATTCTTTATTATTTTGAAAATCTATAGACAGTACTGTAAGCAGCAATGTCCTATTCAAAACATTCAAAATTTAACAATTTGGAAATAGAATGTTGCAGATTTTATAAAGTGAACTTTGAGCAATTCATAATTTCCAAATTCAAATATTGCACCATTTTTTTAAATCTTGAAAGATTTGAGAATTTCAAGATTTCCAAAATGACACAATCTGAACTTTTACCAACTAAAAAGCTTCTAAAGTTGAATAATAAACAAATATGAATTTCAACATCATCAAATTGAAATATGCTAAATTATACAATCTTAAAATGAAACACTACTGTAAAAATATGAAAATTTGTAAGCAGGCTCCTTTGAAAAATGAGGAATTTTAACCGTGAAACAATGAGAAATAAACCATTTTGAATTCAAAAGTAGCATTTAAAATGAACTACTCATAGAATGATTAAAATTCGGAACATCTAAAGTTTAAATCGGTCCTAACAGAAAATTTTTAAATTAAACACGTTTAAGATTGAACATTTAAGAATTTTCAATATTGCAACACTCTTCCTTATATTTTTCAAAATTGAGTGCTTTTAAATTAGAAACATTACAAATTGAACTACTTGAATCTGAAAAATAAGAAATGGAACCATTTCAGATTTAAATAATTAAGTAATGAAATTTTTTTTTTAAATTTGTTAAGTAAATTCATGACCATTTGAATAATATTTTGACTATTTCGTACTTGAATTTTTTGAATAATGTACATTTGTAAACTTGACAGTTATATTTTCACGATTATAATTTTCATCATTCGTGTTTGAAATAATTTAGATTCAAACTCTTTGCAACTGAATAATTTTTTGAATTGAAAACGTTTAATATTTAATATTATATAATATTTAAATAGAAATAACTTTGATCAAAAATGAAAATATTGTTACCGGCGGATAGCGACTATTTTTTAAGTGAATTGTGCAAATTGTATTACAAGCAATTTTTGTTTTTCTAGGTATATGAACCCTGAAAAAAAGTTTTGCAAATGGGAAGCATCCGCATATTACTAAAAATAAGAACTCCAATTACCCGTTCAAATTATGCAAGATACAAAAAAAATGTTATCAAGCAAAATTGTTTGTATCAAAAATATCTAAATTTGTGTTTTGCTGAAAACACTTTTTAAATAAAACGCATAGTTTTGGTTCTATTCGTAGAGAATAAAGAAAATGAGATTATGCCCAATCACCGAGAAGATTAAAAAATATATAACAAAAAAAATTCTCCGAAAAAGTGCAGGAATATTTTCAGTTCCTTCATTAAACATTGTTATTCAGTTTTCACAAAAATTTGAAAAAAGTTTTTGTTTACATAAATCACGAAACTTTTCCATTATTATTCACTTAATTCAGTCTTCTGA
>CAKNYM010053398.1:970631-1037993 GCA_932195095.1 Andricus curvator
AAAATGCTGCCTAGGTAAAATAAGTTAATTATTTCAATTGCCTGCCACCCGAAATCATTCCTTGGAGTACCAAATACATAAAAAATGCCTCCGGTTGTGACTCGAAATGAATAATTTGTTACCTTATCCGCCGGAATAACTGTAAATAATTTATATTTTTATTAATTTATTCTTATACTAAAATTAACTTTTTTTCAATTGTTTAATTTTGCTTTTTATAAAATCGAAATATGTTAACTCTGATGATGGAACACTTCTTATATAAATAATTGCAAACTTCAAATTAAATTTGTAGTATTTTAATTTTAAATTTTAATAGATAATGCACCATGTTGTATTATAATACATATGCCAACGGCCATACCACGCTGAAAAACCCAGTTCTCGTCAGATCACTGAAGTTAAGCAGCGTTGGACGCGGTTAGTACTTGGATGGGTGACCATTCAAGAATACTGACATGAGTGCTGTTGGCACATCGTGGGTGTAGTGAGCCCACACTTGTAGTTATTTATAACTACAAGAAAAACCTAAAAACACTACCCGAATCGGGTAGTGTCACGCCTACCCTGAAAGGGAAATGGTTTAATGGTATATATATATGCTACTTTAAAAAAATGCTGGCATTTTCAAATTAATATCGTTTTAATCTTCCATACGGCTCTTTGTCCACGTGGAAAATTCCGGAGAAAAAAATTTGATAGAAGCTTTTATTTGACACTAATGAATATGAAACGATATTTTATATGATATTGACTCTAGAGTGGCCCCTCAAAAAACAAAATAGAATCACCAATCAAATAAAAAACGTTAGCCTTTATAAAATACTTTAAATTTTTCAGAACCCTTTACATTTTTCAAGATTTAATTCACTTTTGAAAGAACTTTCTTTCACACTCGCAACTCTAGATGAAAACTCTTTAGCTACTAAGTTTGTAGGATAGCATGAATTGGTGAGTACATATTGTATCATCATGGTGCACAATTGTAAGAAAGGTCATATACTTTGCACCGAGGTTATCGGCAGTAATTGAATCTATGGTATAGCTCGATTTATTCAAAGTGGCAATGACTAATTGCACAATTTGATTACGTCTAATGGTTTGTCATGAGCAAACATACATACGTGTCACAGATGAATTATATACAACATGTCTTGAGATTGCAGTGAATGCTATAGTGACCACCTACTCAATTTTCCTAGGATGAAATAAGGTCTTATTAAGACAGAGAAATTAATCTACAGAACTGTGTTTAGTTGTTTACAATGCTCGGCAAGATTTAGTACCTCTATTTTCTGAGTCAAAACTGTGAGGTGTGGTTTTAATATATTCTAGTGTGCATTCATCATTGTATTCACAATTCATGATATTGAAGCATTGAACAAGATTCGTCTCGGACAGAGTGCCTGGTCGCATACGAAATGTTTACTCCTCTGAAATACCTTTTCATGGATCGGGCTTACTTGAGGGACTTGAGTTGAGGTGTTTACAAAAAGCTTTAGAGTAATTTTAGACGTTCTATTAAGATGCTGAAAGCTTCAGGAAACTTGAAGTAGTTTCTGAAACTTCCTTCTGGAAACTATATGGTGTACCATTAGGGTGGTCCAAAAATGCACTGGAATTTTTTCGAGTTTTCATGCATATTGCCCCCAAATTTGTTCGAATCCACAAAAAATAATATTAGGTGAACCGAGTTAAAACTCAACATTTCTCTTTACAATTAGCTACAGAATACAAATGAATAATTACTTTTTGAATATCAACCACATAAGTCTGTTTTATAGGGTCCCAAAAACCCCCATTAGTGAATAATTGGGTTTTGCGAGTTTTTCGCGTTAATTATGATTTTTCTGCGATATTTTAAAAATAATAGTATATTATGCACATTGGCGCATACGATATCTTTTATAACAAATGGATGATTTCAGACATTTCTCAAAATACAGTCATGATTTCAGTCCAAATTAGAATTTGTATAATGAAGCAGGAAATTAATGTTAACCTAATTTATGGTAATTTTAGAGGTGATTTATGGTAAGTTACCATACATTTCCCAAAATTCAATTTAAAAATATCTATAAATTTGCGGAAATTTTCGTTCATTTATGGTAATTTTAAGGTAAATATGGTAACTTACCATAAATTACCCATTTTTTTTTAATTTCCATAAATTTCCGGACATTTATAAAAATTTCCCGTAAATTATGGTAATTTTACAGGTAAATATCGAAACTTACCATAAATTACTCAAAAATCATTTTAAAAAATTTCCGGAAATCTATGAAAAATGTTGGTCATTTTTGGTAATTTTACAGGTAAATATGGTAACTTACCATAGAGTACCCAAAATTCATTTTTAAGAATTTCCATAAATTCCCGGAAATTTATTAAAAATTTCGTTCATTTATGGCAATTTTATAGGTAAATATGGTAACTTACCCAAAATTAATTTTTAAAAATTTCCATGAATTTCCGGAAATTTATGAAAAATGTCTGTCATTTATGGCAATTTTACAGGTAAATATAGTAACTTACCATAGATTACCCAAAATTCATTCATTAAAAATTCCCGGAAATATATAAAAAATTTCGAAAATTATGGTAATTTTACAGGTAAATATGGTAACTTACCATAGATTACCCAAAATTCATTTTTTTTAAATTTCCATTTTCCGTAAATTTATGAAAAATTTCGGTCATTTATGGTAATTTCACAGGTGAACATGGTAACTTACCCAAAATTAATTTTTAAATATTTCCATAAATTTCCGGAAATTTATGAAAAATTTCGGTAATTTATGGTAATTTTACAGGTAAATAAGATAACTTACCGTTAATAACCGCAAAATTCTATTATCTGCAACCAAAATTTCCTCACAGTTTTTACGGTGAGTGGGCTGATAATCATAAAATTCGAGCTCATAGATGCATAATTTTCATTATTCATCTCTGACGTCACTTTTCAGTCCCTAGGGAATAAAAAGTAGAGATTTAGCTCCGCTTCATAGGCGTCACAAAGGGCTGAAATCATGCATGTGGCATAAAAAAAAAGGTTTTAATACATAAAATATTACTCTACACCGATAATTAGATGTTTGCACAAATTGTTTAAATAATTCATTATTGTTTTTAGCCATTTGTTCTTCGAATAGAGTTAGAAAGTAAGAGCTTTTTAAAAAATTTTCAACTTATTTTCAAGTTTATAAAACTTGTCTTCGATAACAATTTTAAAAGAAAAAGAAAAAAAATTTTCTCAGAAAATTTACTATGGAAATTTTTTATGTTATTGTTGTTATCAAAGCCTGTAGCGATTTTGCCATTTTCAAAAAAAAAATTTCTCAGAAAATTTATCATAGAAATTTGTAATGTTATTGTTCTTGTTGAAGCTTTTTGTGATTTTTGTGAAAAATTTTTCTCAGAAAATTTTCTATCGAAAATTTTAATGTATTGTTGTTATTGAAGCCTACAGCGTTTTTGTGATTTTTGTAAAAGATTTTATCAGTAAATTTACTATCGAAATTTTTAATGTTATTCTTAGAGCGAGGCAATAATCAATTAAATTTAACAGAAATATGTGTTTCAACCATTTATTATTATTATAATGCTAAAAAGTTGCAGTTTTTTCTCATATTTTCTTCTTTTTGACCACTTTTTAATCTTAGTGAGGTAATAATGAATTCAAGTTAACAAAACTAATAGTTTGAACAATCTATTATTGTTCATAACTATCTTCTACTATATTAATGCTAAATAGTTGCGTTTTTTCTGAAATTTTCAACTTTTTTCCGCTTTTCTATCAGTGAAATAATCATTATTGCAAGTTAACAAACATAATTGTTTAAAAAAATCATTATTGTTTATAACTATCAACTTTTTTTCTGTAATTTTTAACTTTTTTCCACTTTTCACTTAGAGAGGTAATAATTATAGCAAGTTAACAAGCAAAATTCTTTAAACAATGTATTATTGTTCATTCCTATCTTCTCTTAGATAATTGCTAGAACGTTGCGGTTTTTTCTGAAATTTTTAACTTTGCTTTGGCTTTTTAGTCATGAACAGATAATAAATAAACTTCAGAGAGAATAATTTTTTGAATAATATCTTTTCTTGTGAATATATTTTTCTGAAATAAAACAGATGTTTAAAATATTCTTCAAATTTTCTATATGTATACCATTAAGCCATTTCCCTTTCAGGGTAGGCGTGACACTACCCGATTCGGGTAGTGTTGCTAGGTGGGTAGTTTTCCTGTAGTTATAAATAACTACAAGTTTGGGCTCACCACACCCATAATATGCCAACAGCACACAGTATTCTCGAATGGTCACCCATTCAAGTACTAACCGCGCCCAACGCTGCTTAACTTCAGTGATCTGACGAGAACTGGTTTTTTCAGCGTGGCATGGCCGTTGGCCATGCCATGCCATTTCCATATGGATTATACTAAATGACCTTTTTGTTTAAATTAATATTATTATTGATATTTATTACTTGTTCCTAACTAAAAAGTCAAAGAAAAGCTGAAAACTTGAGAAAAACCCGCACGTTTCTAACAATACTCGAAGAGAAGACATTTATAAACAATAATTAATTGTTTAAATAATTATGTTTCCTAACTTGCATTTATTATTATCACGCTAAGTAAAAAGTGAACAAAAAGTTAAGAATTTCATTTTTTTTGTGAATTCGAAAAAATTTGTGGGCGATATGCATGAAAATAAAAAATAAAATGTTTGGATCACCCTAGTGTAGCATATAGAGCTTTTAACGACCCGTGAAATTTGAAATAGAGATTCGAGATGAATAATAATATTGGTATTATGAAGTTACACGAAAAACTCGTTTAAAATATTTAATTTTTCCGGGTTTTTCTCGGTCATACGAATAAAAGTAGTTTTTGATAATTACAGACTTGATAGCCAAAATTGCTCTCCAAATAGAGGAAATAGGAAATTTTTAACTAAAAGAGATTAATTTTTAACCCGAAGATGAATTTTTTACAAAAGAGTTGAGTTTTCCATTTAAAAAGTAGAATCGTTTATAAAATAGTTACTATTCAATAAAATAATTCAACTGCTAACCAATTGTTGAATTTTAAAACAAAGGTTCGAATTTTCAAATAAAAAAGATTCAACTTCAACCAAAAACTGTTGCATTTTCAACGAAACAGTCAAATTTTCAAGACAATAAGACGAATTAGAAGATATTTAAATTATGAATCTCAAAAGGTCATTTTTTAACCAATAATATAATATTGAACAAAATGTTGAATGTTCAAAAAATTAACTTTTAACCAAAAAGTTGCATATACAACCAAATAGTTTAACGTTCAATAAAAAGAGGCGAATTTTCAAAAAAATCATTGAAGTTTTGAACAAATAGTTGAACTTTTAAGCCAAAAAGATGATTTCGTCTAGAGGACAGTTTAATTTTTAATAGAAATTTCATTTTCAATCAAAAAAGATGAATTCCCAATCCAAAAGGACGAATTTTCTATCAAAAAAGAGGAATGATCAACAAAATCGTTAAATTTTCAAGAAAAAAATATGACTTTTTGACAAAATAATTTAATTTTCAACCAAATAGTGGAATTTTCACCTACAAAGACGAACTTTCAACCAAATGGTCGAATTTTTTAACAAAAAAAATTAAATTTAAGCACAAAGAGTTTCATTTTCAACCATATAGACGAGTTTGTTACAAGACTGTTAAATTATCGACCTGAAACCAAAACAGTTGAATTTTCAACCAAAAAGGATGACTCTTCAACAAAAATAGTGTAATTTTTAACAAAATTATTAAATTTTCAACAAAATAGTTGCATTTTTAACAAAAACAATTAACTTTTAAGATAAAATACTTCTATTTTCTTATTAGGTTCTATTAATTTAATTCTCATCCAAGCGAAAACTAGAGAAAAAGAGGACGTTTTTTTTTTAAACAGGGAAAGAGGGGAATAGGGAAAAAAGTGTGCAGTAGGGTGGTCCAAAAATGCATTGCAAAAATTTTTTTTTCAATTTTCATGGGGACACCCCAGAAATTTGTTCGAATTTACTCAAGAATAAATCCATTTTTGTTGTCTTAAAAAAATTATATTTAGAGGTGCCGCAAGCCCCACGAAGTTTAACACGTATTTCCCATAAAAAAAAGAAGTTTATGTAAATCTTTATTCAGAATCCTCAATATTATCTCAATCGAGTTGAACCTCAACATTTCTCTTCACAATTAGCCGTAGAATACGAATAAAATATCACTTTTTAAATATCAACACCATAAGTCTGTTTCATAGGGTCCCAAAGAAACCCCATAAGTGAAAAAATGGGTTTTACGAGTTTTTCGCGGTAATTATGACTTTGTTTTGCGGTTTTTTCAATGAACATTGTTTCTGGCACATAAAGTACCACTTCATACTGATAATTAGAGGTTCACATAAATTATTTAAACAATTTATTATTGTCTTTAGCAATTTTCTCATAGAATGGAGTTAGAAAGACGCAACATTCTATCAATTAAGCAAAGAGAATATTATTAACTATGATAATAAATTGCTTCAACAATTATTTTGTTAACTTGAATTCATTATTACTTCAGTCCAATTGAAAATTCGACAAAAAGCCAGAAATTTCAGAAAAAACCGCATCTTTCTAGCATTATTCAAATATAATATTATTAACATTAATAATAAATTGTTTAAACAATCACTCCCGTTAACATTGATGAACTATCACTTAACTCTAATTGAAAATTGGACAACAAGTGGGAAATTTTTGAAAAAACCGCGTCTTTCTAACTCCATTCTATGAGAAAATTGCTAAAAACAATAAAAAATTGTTTAAACAATTTATGTGAACATCTAATCATCAGTATGGAATGCTATTTTATGTGCCAGAAGTAATTTTCCCTGAAAAAACCGCAAAAAAAAGTCATAGTTGCCTCGAAAAACTCGAAAAACCCATTTTTTCACTTATGGGGTTTCTTTGGGACCCTATAAAACAGACTTATGGTGTTGGTATTTGAAAAGTGATATTTTATTCGTTTTCTATGGCTCATTGTTAATTGTAAATCCCTTTTTATTTTCATCCCTTCAAATCCCCTAAAATCCCATAAATATTTTTTTTTTTCAAAACAAAAAAAAATGGATTTATTTTGGTGTGGATTCGAACGAATTTCTGGGGTGTCCCCATAAAAATTCGAAAAAAAAATTTTGGACCACCCTAGACTGTGCAGTCTGTAACTAAAATTAATTATAGTGGCTTTTTTTACCCGATAAATATTTTTACATATATATACTTTTTATTATGTCCGGCTGTTGAAATTAAAACTAATAATTATTTTATAAACTTTACGGTTTTTTATTGGAAAATTAAAAGAATTTTCGATCGGTGTAAAAATTCCCGGTCATTTCCCGGTCTTATCAAAATCCCGGTTTTTCTACTTCAAACATTTGAAAAATTGTGCCGAGGAAGTAAACGCTTCAATTATATATCAATCCTACTTTTTTTAAACTTTGATTATGTTCTTAAGAACCTACAATAATAAATTTAATTGATTGTTGTCCTTAATCTTTTACATTTTCGGATTTCATATAAAACCCTTATAATCTTGTATCAGCGTCCATCCGTATCTTATCTCGCCTAAGAAAAAATATTCATGCTATGAGCCAGATGTTTTGTATTCGCCCATAAAATGACGTCTGCGGAGCGTAGAAAAATCGTGAGAACCTTGGGAAAAATCTGCTTCCTATATAAATTCCAAAATTCAAATAAACAATGTTTTGGGGGGGAAACGGTAAGGGATAAAGAAATTGAGGGGTGAGAAGACCCCTATGCTGAAATTGAAACTCTGGGCTTGTAGATTTAAGATAAACAATAAAATTCATTTAGAATTCTATTCTTTATATCAGTGGTTGAAAAATGTATAAAATTAGAGAAATGAGGCAAAATTGGTCGGTTCCTTATCTCGTCAAAAAAATCAAGCTACGTGACTGAGGTTTTTTTTATTTTTTCTCAGTAGACGCCACTGCGAAACGGAGAAAAATACTGGGGAAAACTGAAATGTAGTGATTGTGAAGTCTCTTTTGTTAAAGCTCCTTCGGCTTTAACGAACACTTTCTCATCACGTGTCTCGTAGGGGAAAAAGGTTGAAAGCAAATTTTCAGATCTGGTTTAAAAACAATTTTGTTATTAAACATTTTATCGTACCTTGTGTCTTTTTTCCAAAAATTTAATTTGTTTATTTGTAATGTCATTATTCACGATTGAAACAAAAACTACGCGTCTTATAAAAAAATGATTAATAACAAATTTGTAGCTCTTTTTTGGGTGAACAACTTCTGTCAATTTATTTTTTTTGTAGCTTGTGTCGTTAGTCCAGAAATTTTATTTTTAATGCCGTTTTTACGAGTAAAACAAAAACTACGCTTGAAATCAAAAGTGATCATAACGAATTTGTAGATCTTTTTTAGGTGCACAATTTTTGTCAAATCATCTTTTTTCGTAACTTGCATAGCTTAACCGCAAAATTGAATTTTTTATTTTTCATTATTTTTTGTGCTGTCAAAATTTGGATTTTCGTTTATGCAAGAAGATTCAAAAAGTTGTTATGATAATCTTGCAATTTTTGTCTATTAATTTTTTTTTCTCACCGTGTATCGCTTTTCACAATTTTTACATTCTCATTCTAATGAGAAGGTATTGGTTTTATGTAAAATTTGACATAGTCGGTTTTCATCAAATCTCCACGTTTTGAGACCCCCTGAGCCAGAAAAAACGGTTTTTACCAAGGTGTCTGTCTGTCTGTAGTCTGTCTGTCTGTCTGTCTGTCTGTCTGTAGCCACGATAACTTTCGAAAAAATGATCAGATTTGATTGAGCTTTGGCACACTTTTTTATGGCCGAAAAATAGAGAACGAGTTCGTTAACCAGCTATTTTGGATGAAAATCCAAAAAGTGAGCACATTTTGAAAATTTTTGAGACCACTTTTTTGTAAGATTTGAAAATTCTATGTACGGTTATTAGTAGTACGCAAAATGACGAACAAAATATTCCTATGACTTTTCGTGATAAAAAAAAAATTACTGGAGTTATAGCATTTTCAAAATTCCAAAAAACAAACGAAAATGAACATTTTAAGCCGAAAAACGCACGATATGAAAAAAAGTCAAGAGGAGAAAAACGTTGCTTTTTGAACACCCTATAATATTTTCATAACAACTTTTTGAATTTTTTGAAAAATAAAAAATTCAAATTTTGATCTCACAAAAAATTAATGAAAAATCAAAAAAGCCATTTTGCTGTCAAACTATGCAAGATACCAGAGAAGATCATCTCACCAAAATTGTGCACCTAAAAAAGATCTACAAATTTCTTATCATTCACTTTTTGATATGACGCGCAGTTTTTGTTTTATTCGTAAAAAACAGCATTGAATATAGAAAAATCGAATTTTCAGACTAATATTACCAGCTACGAAAAAATGACTGAAACAAAATTTGTTCATCCAAGGAAGAGGTACAAATTTATTGTGACTCATGTTTCGATAGGATGCGTGGTTTTTGTTTTATTCGTGAAAATAACATTGACAGTAAAAAAAATCAAATTTTTGAAAAAACAATGCAAGGTACGAAAACATATGAATGAACAAAAATTGTGCATTCAAAAAAGACTTACAAACCCGTAATCAATTTTTGTGGTAAGAATATATTCAAAATGAAAAAATTAACTTTTTGATAAACTTGTATATAAAAACTAGTAAATAAAGTTCCTTTTCAGTTTAAAATAAAAACAAATTTAACAATCACTTAATATGTAGAGGTTTTGATAATTTTATAATATTTGCAAACAAACTTTTTCTTTTCATCGATGTCGAACACGAAGTTCAAAAATCTAGAGGAGCCGAGCGTAAAGCGCGAGGTGAATACATAATCGAGCGCGAAGCGCGAGATAAATATATGATCGAGCGCGAAGCGCGAAATCCAACAGTCGCGCGCCCTAGGCGCGCTCAAACTTGCGAGCGAAGCGCGCAATGAGAATGTGCCCGCGAAGCGGGCAGATTTTTTTTAATTGAAATGTTATTTTTCACTATTAAAACAAAAATTACTCATCCTATCCAAAAATTAATAATAAAGAACTTGTAGATCTTTTTTGGGTGCACAATTTTTTTCTATTTATCTTTTTGAGTAGCTTGTTTCGTTTGTCCAGAAATTTATATGTTTTACTTTTATGCTGTTTTTTATGAATAAAACAAAAACTACGCGTTCCATCATAAAATGATTACCAACAAATTTATAGATCCTTTTAGCGTGAACAACTTTTGTCTATTAATTTTTTTTCGTATTTTCCGTTGTTGTTTCCAAAAATTTAATTGTTTTAATTTTCATTTTATTTTTCACAATTAAAACAAAAACTACGTATCCTATCGGAAGACTATAAATAACTTCGTAGCTCTTTTTTGTTGAATAACTTTTGTCTAATTACTTTTTTCGTAGTTTGTGTCGTTTGTCCAAAAATTTAAATTTTTTATTTTTAATGTTTTTTAACGAATAAAACAAAAACCACTCGTCCTATCAAAAAGTGATTAATGTGAAATTTGTAGATATTTTTTGGGTGCATTTTTATCTTTTTATATTTTTTCCCATCTTGCATAGTTTGACCGCAAAATGAAATTTTTTATTTTTCATTATTTGTTGTGCGATCAAAATTTGATTTTTCGGTTTTTCAAGAAAATTTAAAAAGCTATTATAATAAGCTTGTAGGGCTCTTAAAAAGAAACGTCTTTCTTCTCTTAATTTTTTTCATATGGTGCGTTGTTTGGCTTAAAACTTTAATTTTCTTTTCTTTCTTTTTGAATTTTGAAAATGCTATAACTCTGATAAGTTTTTTTTTTATCAAAAAAATTCGTAGGGATAAAATGTTTGAATTTCCGAGTACTAATAAGATCTCTTGATTATCCACATTTAATTGAGTATCTTGAGTATCCACATTTAATATTTTTCAAAATGGACTCAAAAATATTTAAAAAGTAAATTAAATGGTGTCCAAATCTAATTAATGAAATAATTCTTCAATTAATTCAACTTTCTCCAGTGAATTTTTTTGAAAGCTTGATAAATCCCTTAAAATTAGCTTGAAAATATGAAAATCCTTTAAATCCTTTAAATTGCATGGATATCGTACATAATCTTTCAAAATCCCCTTGAAGCCATGATATACATGAGTCACGTGACCTAAATTATCGATAATTTGTTTGCAACAACTCACGTCCACACCGAATGAGATATCGAGTTGAAATTTTGGGGAAAGCCTCAGGAAACAATAATGTACGTTTGTATACAACATTTGGCTCGAAATTTAGAAAAAAAATTTTTTGAAGAAATTAAAACCGGAGCAATATTGGCATTTTTTGTGCAACAAATCATGTCCACACAAAATGAGATATTGAGTTGAAACTTTGGGGAAAGTATCAGGAAACTGTAATCTGCGTTTGTATACAACATTTGGCTCGAAATGTCGAAGAAAAAAATGTAATGAATAAGGAAATTCACAAAAATACCGACCGCGCTGTAGAACTCTGTAACCAATTTTCAATGTTCCCAATGAAACATTTTTGAGGTTCTGGCTCACATGTCTTGAGGAAAATGACGCAAACATCGGTTGCAAAAATTACACTTGATAATATTTGCTGGTTTGGTGCAAATAAACAAATTGATATTTAATATATCCATTGTGTCAGCACTGTTGATAATGCAGATCGCTTGATTGCCGGTCGATATTTGTTATTCCAATAATAACTTTTTTTTCTTTCCCAACTCTATGCTTTACCACACACTGTCCTTTTATATTTATTAATATTTTTCTCAAATTTTTTCCACTCTATTTTAACTTTTATTTTCAAATATGGGACAAAAAATATCAATCTCAGGACTGGCTGGGTCACGTGACTAATGTATGACATGGCCTTAAGGCTAAGGAAATCCCCTGATTAAATCCCTTAAAATTCGCTAAAATCTTTTGAAATCCATGAAATCTTTAAAATCGCATAAAAATCCCTTAAAATCATTGAAATTCCTTTAAAATTAATTGAAATCCTTAAAATCCGTGGGAATCATAGCGAATCTCTTGAAATCTCTTAATCTTTTGCAAGAAATTAAAATTTCTGGTGATCCATTATAATATCTGAAAATTCTTTGGAATTCCGCTAAGTCGTTTGAAATTTTACGAATACCACTAAACTCTGTAGAGACTTTGGAATCTTTCGAAATTTCCTAAAATCCTTTGAAATCCCGCGAAAACATCAAAACCTCTTTAAATCCCTTAGTAGTATAGTAGTAGTATACCATTAAGCCATTTCCCTTTCAGGGTAGGCGTGACACTACCCGATTCGGGTAGTGTTTCTAGGTGGATAGTTTTCTTGTAGTTATAAATTCCGTTAAAATCCTTTGCAATCTTTATAGATCTGAAATCACTTCAGATCTTCGAAATCCGAATTAAAATCCCCTAACATCCTTCAAAATTCGCAAAAATACTGCGGTATCTCTTCAGATCTTCAGATACCTTTTGAAATGCCGCGACTTTTTTTTCAATATTTCGATATCTCTTAAAATCCCACAAAATCTCTCAAAATCCCTGAAATTCATTTTAAATCATTGCTGATTCGTGGAAATCGTTCTTAGTTTCTTAAAATCCATCAAAATTCCTTTAAAACCCATCGAAATCCTTTAATAACTCTCGAAATCCCGTAAAATCTCTTGAAATCTCTTAATCTTTTGAAAGAAATTAAAATTTCTGGTGATTCATTATAATATTTGGAAATGCTTTGGAATTCCGCTACGTCTTTTGAAATTTTACGAAAACCACTAAACTCTGTAGAGACATTGGAATCTTTTGAAATTTCCTAAAATCCTTTGAAATCCCGCGAAATCGTCAAAACCTCTTTAAATCTCTTAAAATCCGTTGAAATCCTTTGAAATTTTTATAGATCTGAAATCCCTTCAGATCTTCAAAATCCCAATTAAAATCCCCTAACATCTTTCAAAATTCGCAAAAATACTACGTTGTCTGTTGAAATCTTTTGAAATTCCGCGACTTTTTTTCAATATTTCTATATCTCTTAAAATCTCTAAAAATCCCTCGAATTCATTTTAAACCATTGTTAATCCTGGGAAATCGTTCTTAGTTTCTTAAGATCCATCAAAATCTCTAAAAAAAACCATCGAAATGCTTTAATAACTCTCGAAATCCCGTAAAATCTCTTGAAATTTGATTAAACTCCTTGAAGTTCCTTCAAATATTGTAAAATCCCTTGAAACAGTTGAGATTCTCTCGGAAATTGTACTGGGTAATTATTAAACTCTTGAATCTTCTGAAAACCCTTGAAATTCAATAAAATTCCTTAAAATTTCTTAAAATCCTTTGAAATCTTATGAAATCCGATTAAAATCCCTTGATATGTTTCAAAGTCCGCGAAAATACTTCAGTATCCCTTAAAATCCTTTGAAATCCCATGACTTCGTTTGATATGTTTCAAAATCTCTTAAAATCCCTTAGAAACTTTTAAAGTCCCTAGAAATCCTTTTATATACTTGTTAATCCGCGGGAATCTTTCGTATATCCTTAAAATCCATCAAAATTCTAAAAAATCCATCGAAATCCTTCAATATTTTTCTCAATCTCGTAAAAACTCTTAAAATTTGATTACACTCCTTGATCGTCCTTCAAAATCTTGTAAAATCCCTTGAAAAAATTGAAATTCACTCTCAAATTGTACTGGTAATTTTCCTAAACTCTTGAATCCTTTAGAAATCATTTGAAATCTGTGAAACATCTTATAATCCTTTAGAATCTTTTGAAAACTTTCAAAATCCATTAAAATCTCTCAAAACCCGTCGAAATCTTTCGGTATCACTTGAAATTATTTGAAATCCTACCAAAATCCCCTAAGATCCTTCAAAATTCTTCAAAATATTTCGGTATCTCTTCAAATCTTGTAAAATCCCATGACTTCTTTTGAGATATTTCGAAATCTTTTGAAATCCCTTAAAATACATCAAAATTCCCTAAAATCCTTTGCAATCTTATCAAATCTCTTCAGATGTTCAAAATCCGATTAAAATCCCCTGACATCTTTCAAAATTCGCGAAAGTACATCGGTCTCTTCAAATCCTTTAAAAGCTCATGACATTATCTAATACATTTCGAAATCTCTTGAAAAGCCTTAAAATCACTTTAAATCCCTTGAAATTCCTGGAAATTCCTTCAAATCCTGTGTGATCTGCGGAAATTGATCTTACTTCCTTAAAATCCCTAAAAATCCGTCGAGATTCTTCAAGATCTCTTGAAATCCTGTTAAATCTCTTGATATCTGATTAAACTCCTGATACTGTGTTGATATATCAGGTAAAAATATAAGATCTTAGGTAAGAAGGGATGGGAGTCACAAAAATCATACGAATCCTTACAATAGAGGGGGAGAAGGTCTGAAATTTCAAAAATTATCCGTACGTAATTAATAAACTTTTCAGAAGCTCTACGGAATTCTTATATCAATATGTCAGTTAAATATACGTGATGCTAGAAAAATTTGAAAATTACCTACAAATTGTTCCTTTTGCCGAGAAAATGACCTCTGATTTGTTTCAGAATTAAAAAACAATATTTAGAGGTCGTTCAAGGCCATTTTAGGGCAAAAATGCTCATTCCTAATTAAATTGACGCTATTCATTGATTATTCATTTCTGGCGCGTATGAATTGTGTTCTTTACAATTCCATATTGCAGTCAGATTTTTTTCAGATTTTTACAATAACATTCAAAAGTCGCTTAAGGGCATTTCGGGCCAAAAACCGCTATTCTTAATTAAACTGACGCTATTTATTGAGTATTCATTTCTGCCGCGCATGAATTTTTTTCTTTAAAATTCAATAATGCACTTAAATTTTTTTCAGACTCTTACAATGTCATTCAAATGTGGCTCAAGGTCATACTCTTAATAAAATATTGATTCAATTAAATGTTCTCTAGTTTTTTTTTCTGTAGAGGAGCAATGTCAATTTATTCATGTCCACAAAAACAAAATTAGACAAGTTGTTTGATAAATATTTCTCATATTATTTGAAGGACATTCAAGGTCATTTCGTAAAGAATGAGCTTTTTGTAAATTGTGATAATGAAAAAACAGTGCTCGCACTTGCATATTAGATGGTAAATCATTACCCCTTCTTCTGCACTTATGATAATTAATTCTTCGTTATTACAATTTGACAACGAAACTTGATCATATATTAATAAAGCTACGATATCCTACTGTTTTTAACGTTTTATATTTTTAATTCAGAGCAAAATTAACAAAAAATAACTAACATAAGGCGGAAAACATTTTTGAAGGACCATTTCTCGTAAAATGACCTTGAATGACCTTAAAGTAATATGACACGCAGTTATTAAACATTTTGACTAATTTTTTTGCCGCAATGAATAAATTCACACTGTTTCTCAAAATAGAACTAGAGAAAATTGAATTGTATGAACATTTTATTAAGAGAATGACCTTGAGCCACCTTTGAATGTCACTGTAAAAGTCTGAAAAAAATCTGAAACTTGTAAAGAACAAAATTCATACGCGTCAGGAATAAGTAATCAATAAATAGCGTCAATTTAATTAATAATGGCCATTTTTGCCCTAAAATAACCTTAGGCGACCTTTGAATGTTATTGTAAAAATCTAAGTGCAATATTGAATTGTAAAGAACAAAATTAATGCGCGCCAGAAATGAATAATCTAAAGTGACCATTCATTCTGTATTTCGCAGGACAGTCCCGCATTTGAGCAATTGGTCCGGCGAATGTAAATGTCCTGCAAAACGTCCTGTAAAAGACGATTTTGTGCAAAATGTCACGCAAAAGGGTTTTTGTTCTCCTTCTCGAGGCTTGTGAGTTTCTATCTAGGTTCTCGACCAATCAATTTTGAGTTTTCAACATTGCGTGTGATATAATATATTTGAATGAATTTGAATTTCATGACTCAAGACTTTCTTAGTGTAAACATATTGAACATGACCCCCCCCCCCCCAATCCTACTATAAACATCCTGCTTTTGAGCGTTTCAAATATGGTCACTTTAGTTTTTCCTAGGGTGACCGGACGTCCTGATTTATCAGGACATTTCCTGATTTTTATCGCTGTCCTGATTTTCTGATTTTTTGTGCCATGTCCTGATTCTTCATGCCCGGAAACGATCATTCGTGATTTTTATTGCGTGGAACTTTTTGGTTGCTGATTCCACATTTTAGTTCAAAAACCTTTTTTCGTTGTTGAAAATTTAACTATTTTGTTGAGAAATCGTTCTAATTGGATGAAAATTAATTTTTCAACTAAAAATTTAACTATTCCATTTTTGATTAAATATTAATTTTTTTGATTAAAAATTTAACTATTTTGTAGAAAAATTATTTTTGTTCGGTTGAAAATTCAACTATTTGGTCGAATATGAACTGTTTTGTTGCAAATAAATATTTTTTGTTTGAAAATTCATCTGTTTTGTAGAAAATTGGCATTTTTGGTATGAAAATTTCACATTTGGGATGACACTTTTTCTTTATTAGCTTGGTCGAAAACTAATCCTTTTTGATTGATTGAATTTCAAATATTTTGTAGAAAATTCGTCTCCTTTGGTTCCTTTTTTCGTTGAAAATTCAACTACATAGTTGAAAGTGGAACAACTTTTTAAAAAATTCATTTTTTTGTTTGATGATTCATCATTTTAAATCAAAACCATTTCTTTTTCTTTTTTGTTAAAAATTGAACTATTTTGTTGAAAATTCGTTTTTTTGTTTGGTCAAAAATTAATTTCTTCAACTGGAAATGTAACAATTACATTTTTGGTTAAAATTGTATATTTTTGCGTTGAAAATTCATGTATTTTGTTGAAAATTCGTCTTTTTTGGTAGAAAATTAATTTTTATGGTCGAAACTTCAACTATTTGGTTGAAAATTCATGCTTTTTGTTAAAAATTCGTCCTTTGTGGTAGAACATTAATCTTCTCGGTGAAAACTTCATCTTTTTGGTTCAAAATTCATTTCTTCTATTGCTAATTTAACTATTTTGTTGAAAATCCGTTTTTTGGATTAAGAATTCATTTTTTTGACCGCAAATATAAATATTTTATTTTTGGTTGGAAACTTACCTTTTTTAGTAGGAAAAAATTTTTGGTAGAAAATAAATCTTCTTGGTTGAATATGCATTTTTTGTTAAAGATTCCCCATGCTAGTTGAAAATTCATGTATTTTGTTAAAAATTCGTCTTTTTTGGTAGAAAGTTAATTTTATTGGATGAAAACTTATCTTTTTGGTCGAAAATCCAACTATTTGGTTCAAAATTAATTTTTTTAATTTAAGATTCATCATTATAGTTTAAAATTCATTTGTTTGGTTAAAAATTAATTTTTTTGACTTAAAATATAAATATTCTATTTTTGGTTGCAAATTAATCTTTTTTAGTAGTAAATTCATGTATTTTGTTAAAAATTCGTCATTTTTGATAGAAAATTAATCTTCTTGGTTGAAAATGCATTTTTTGGTTAAAGATTCCTATTTTTATTTGAAAATTCATTCCTTTGATTAAAAATATAATTATTTTGTTCAAAATTCATCTTTTCTGATAGAACGTTAATTTTATTGGATGAAAATTTATCTTTTTGGTCGAAAATCCAACTAATTCGTCCTAAATTCATTTTTTAAATTGATAATTCATCTTTATATGTGAAAATTCATTTCTTTGGTTGCACATTAATTTCTTTGGTTGAAAATTTAACATGAAAGAAAAATTGATAGTGGTCATGGAAAATGAAAAATTGGTCATTTTGCAACAACCCTGTTTTTTGAATAGCATGTCTCACTTTAAATTGTATTGGGGGTGGGGGAAGTTAGATGTTGAAGGGGGTGAGAAGTGGGATAGTGTCCTGATTTTTCGATCAAGCCATCTGACCACCTTAGAATAATCAATAAATAGCGTCAATTTAATTAAGAATAGCCATTTTTGCCCTAACATGACCTTGAGCGACCTTTGAATGTCATTGTAAACATCTGAAAAAAATCTGAGTGTAATATTTAATTGTACAGAACACAATTCATACGCGCCAGAAATGAATAATCAATGGATAGCTTTAATTTAATTAGGAATGAGCATTTTTGCCCTAAAATGGCCTTGAGCGACCTCTAAATATTTTTTTTAAATTTTGAAACAAATCAGAGGTCATTTTCTCGGCAAAAGGAACAATTTGTAGGGGTGACAAGTTGAACTAACAAAACAAAAAAAAATCACAGTAATCCATATACAGTATAACCTGGTATAAAATTTAAAAACCTATCTCCCTTTTTCAAGCAAAAGGCAAAACAATCAAATCGGGCAAAAAGCATTGAATTCAATGTTCTTTTATAAATTGCTTTATTATTGTCTATGGTACAAATTTTCTGTGTGCAGCCTGATGGATTTTTCATCAACCTCGTTGAAGTCTATGAACAGAATTGTGTATTACCATGTGTATTACAAGAAATCTGTATTATCGACTTCATCTCTAACAACAAAAGCAGTCAGGAGAATTCTTAATGCCAGAAGATATCTGCAACATCGACAGTAGGTCAGAAAACATTTCTGTTAAGTAAAAAATTTTAACCTTTTGAATTAAAATTGATTTTATTTATACGATTTGAGAACTCCTTTTTCGTTTCTGATTCACCTGAAGAAAATTCACACCTAGAAGATCATGAAAGTACTAAATTTTTTTTTCTTTTATCCTCTTTTTGATTTTATCCTTTTCAATTCATAAACTTTCTATAAAAGGGAGAATCCGGCCTCAAACTGCTGAGAATATTTGTGGGCAAACCGTTTTGTCTTCTTTCTTCTTGATTTCTGAGCAAAGATCGTACATGTGGATAATCCGTAAAAAAAAGTTCACCACGTCCATAAATATATCTCACTGCATATTTTGCTTCCTCTCCAGTGAGAAGAAAAGGATCAGCATATTCTGAAAATAAAATTATTTATAAGTTGACTTCAAAGCACAAATTTTACATATCTCATATTCTTTATTTGATGTTTCAAGGTGTCTACCCAAATCCTGGAAACAAATTCCCTGATAATTCCAGGTTTTTTCCAGGTATCTCAAGTTTTTTCCAGGTACAATTTTTCATAGATTTCATTTAATTTAAATTCAAATATTCCGCATATTTTAAACGCACTGGCTATCGTTACGAGTTTATTATGAATAATGTTTTTTTTCAGTTACTAGGAATTTAATTAATATTACAAGATATTCTTAAATATTTTAGCACGATCGATTAATTAAATAATAAAATAATACTAAAAATATAATAATTTCTTGAATTTGTCTCTAAAGTCCATGAATTTGAATAATAATTTGAAGAAATTTTTATCTTATCTACTCATGCTTAAAATTCAGGGCATTTGTAGGTAAAAATAATGTGGGTACTATATTAAATTCAATTTAGAGCGCTTGAATTTCCTAACTTTTCAAGTAAAAATTTGGATTTTCAAAAAGATAAATGAATTTTTAACCAAGTGGTTGATTTTTTTTTAACTGAAAAAGATCAATTTTCAAACAATTAGCTGAATTTTAAACTAAAAATGATCAGTTTTCAACCAAAAATGGAATAATTAAATTTTCAGTCAAAAAATTAAAATTCCACAAAAAACAGATTTATTTTAAAAACAAATTCAATTTATCTTTCAACCAAGTAGTTTTATTCTGAACCAAAAAGATGAATTTTCAACTAAAATGATGAATATTTAACTGGAATACTTGAATTTTCAACCCAAAAGATAAATTTTCTACCACAAAGACGATTTTTCAACAAGATACATCAATTTTCAAAGAAATATTTGAATTATCAATTACAAAAAAAAAACACATTTTCAAACAAATAAATGAATTTTGAACTAGAAAATATCAAGTTTCAACCAAAAATGTAATAGTTGAATTAAAAAAAAAGATGAATTTGCAACTGAAATGATCAACCTCTAACTGGAATAGATGATTTTTTAACAAAAAATATGAATTCCCAACCAATTACATTTTCCAGCAAAAAAAAATGATTTTCACGAAAAACAAAACTAATTTTCAAAAAATAGTTACATTTTCAAACAAAGTGATGAATTTTCAACTGAAATGATGAATCTTTAACTGGAATAGTTAAATTTGAAACCAAAAACATAAATTTTCAATTAAGATGATAAGTCTCTAACTATATCATCAAATTTCCAACAAAAAGATTAATTTTCGACCCAGAAGATTAATTTCTACCAAAAAAGTCAAAATTTTCAACTGAGAAAGATGAATGTTCTACTAAAAAGACGATTTTTCCAAAAAATACATTAATTCTCAATCAAACAGTTGATTTTTTTAACTCGAAAAGATCAATTTTCAAACAATTAGCTGAATTTTAAACTAAAATGATCTGTTTTCGACCAAAAATGGAATAATTAAATTTGCAGTTAAAAAATTAATATTCCACAAAAAAAACAGATTTAATTTAATTTTCAACTAAGTAGTTTTATTTTGAACCAAAAAGATTAATTTTCAACTAAAATGATGAATATTTAACTGGAATACTTGAATTTTCAACCAGAAAAATCAATTTTCTACCATAAAGACGATTTTTCAACAAAGTGCATCAATTTTCAAAGAAATATTTGAGTTATCAACGACGTAAAGACACATTTTCAAACAAATAAATGAATTTTGAACTGAAAAAGATCAAGTTTTAACCAAAAATGTAATAGTTGAATTAAAAAAAAAAGATGAATTTTCAACTGAAATGATCAATCTCTAACTGGAATAGTTTATTTTTTAACCCAAAATATAAATTTTCAAACAAGAAGATTAATTTGTACTAACGAGGACGAATATTCAAGAAAATATATGAATTTTCAACTGAAATGATCAATCTCTAACTGGAATAGTTGATTTTTTAACCAAAAATATGAATTTTCACCCAAGAAGATTAATTTTTACCAAAGAGGACGAATATTCAAGAAAATATATGAATTTTCAATTAAAAAGATAAATTCTCAACCAATTTCATTTTTCAACGAAACAAAATAATTTGCAAAAAAAAAAACTAATTTTCTAAAAATAGTTACATTCTCAAATAAAGTGATGAATTTTCAATTAGAATGATGAATCTTTAACTGGAATAGTTGAATTTGAAACCAAAAACATGAATTTTCAATTAGGATGATGAGTCTTTAACTAGAATCATCAAATTTCCAACAAAAAGATTACTTTTCAACCCAGAAGATTAATTTCTAGCAAAAAAGTCGAAATTTTTAACTAAAAAAGATCAAACAAATTTTCAACAAAATGGTTAAAGTTACAACTGAAATAGAATAATTTTCAGTAAAAAAATTAATTTTCAGCCAAAGAAAAAACGAATTTTCAACAAAATTGCTCATTTTTCAACCAAGGAGATGAATTTTTAATTAAAATGATGAATCTTTAACAGCAAAAAATTAATTTTCAACAAAAGAGTAACTCTCAACCAAGTAATTAAATCTTCATTCAAAAAGATGAGTTCGGAACGAAAAATATAATAGTTGATATTTCTATAAAAAAAGATTGAAATTTTCAAACAAAAACAATGGAATTCAACCAAAAAGAACGATTTTTCAAAAAAATACATGAATTTTCAACGAGATATACTTTTACAAATGAAGAATCATTGTATTTCAATTTAATATTGCAATTTACAAAAATTAATCACGTTCTCGAAAAAATTCCCTGAATTCAAAAGAAATTCCCTGACATTTCCAGGTTTTCCCAGGTATATAAAAATTCCCTGACAATTCCAGGCTTTCCATGTTTTTTTTCAGGTTTAACATTTTTTTAGATCAATTTCAAAGTTTTTTTTTGTTTTTCCAACTGTGAATAATTCTTACGAGTTCCATCGGAAAAATCTGGAGTTATATGACCAGAATCTTGGGCACTATATCCAAGATCATTTAAACTGATAGGTGGGACAAAAACTCCTCGTGGAAATAAAAATTCAGCATTTTCAGGTCTTATATTTCGAGGACGTTCTTCTACGTCCAAATAATTTTGGCGGGCATCATTGGTTTGAAATATATCTCCTGAAAATATGAAAAAAGTAATATAGTGTGTTTTTATTAATTTTTTAACAATAATACAAAATGGACTTTATGAAAATAACACATACCGAAATTTCTTGGTCGTCTTCTTCCTATTGAGAGGTATGACTTTTGAGCTATTGTGGTTCCTCCTGAAATAAATTTTCATTGCTCAAAGTTACAACCTGGTAAAAAATAGTTCTACAACAAACTTAATAATTAACTAATTTGATCAAATTCCAATTTAAAAAAAAAGGTTTAACATTACCACTTGTTGTGTATCCATGTTCATATGAGTGAGGTTCTGATACAAATTTTAGATGAACACTGGCAATTGGGGCGGCTTCAATTGCTGCTATTGACGAAAGCGCCCCTAGCACCCATAACTGGAAGAAACAATTTTTTTTTTTAATAATCCAGAACAATGTTTGTTCTAACTATATCAATTACTTCAAAAATAAAATTTACTTTCGTACACAGAGTTTTCTAGGAAAAATTGAGAATGAAATGTTTCACCAAAAAACAATTCTCTAAGTGATGGAAAGTAACTAATTACTGCGACTAGTTCCTTTTTTGGTAATAATAGTGTTAATGAAGTAATTTTTGTAAATAAGTAACGAATTGGCAACTAGTTACATTCGTATTATTAACGTATTAATTAATTCGTAACATTAACTAAAAAAATTGTACTTTTTTAGTTACTTTTGAAATATAGTTTGCAAGTCTCTTTTATTACAATCACTACATTTTATTGCTTTTGCGACTATTTTTCTCATTTTCACTATTCGAATTGTGAAAAAAAATATGCAAAAGAATTCAATGAAATTAATAAGAATTCGGGTGAATTTGGACGAATTTCGGATAAATAAAAAAAACAATGAATTGAATAAAATTCGAGTGCATTTAGGGGAATTTTAAGGGAAATGAGAAGAATTCGATGAAATTCATACAAATTCAAGTGAATTACAAAAAATCCAAAGTATTCCACTGATTTCGTTAAAATTAGAGTGAATTTACAAGAATTCAAGGGAATTTAAATGAATTGAATAAAATGCTTAATAATTCAAGGTGAGTTTAAAAGACTTCAGAGTGAATTAAAAAAAATCTTATATTCATTTCATTAAGTAGAATTGAGTAAATTTTACAAGAATTCGAAGGAATTCAGTGAGGATATAAAAAATAAAGAGTGTTCCAAATGAATTCCAATTAGTTCAAAATTTTTTTAAATATTCTACTGATTTCAGTAAAAATGTAGTTAATTTAGAAGAATTCAAAAAAAATTTAGGAGACTTTGATGAAATTCATAAGAATTTAAAAGAATATAATTCAACAAAATTCAAAAAATAAAAAAATGTCTATCGAATTGACTATTCAAATTGTGGCGAAAAGTATTCAAAAGAATTCGATGGAATTCATAATAATTCTAAGTAAATTTTGACGACTTTCAGATAAATAGAAAAAAACAATTCATTATATAAAATTTGAGTGCATTTAGAGGAATTTAGGCAAAATGAGAAGAATTCGATAAAATTCATACAAATTCAAGTGAATTTTAAAAAATCCAAAGTATTCCACTAATTTCGGTAAAATTATAGTGAATTTAGGAAAATTCAAGGGAATTTCAATGAATTAATTTAAATGCTTAAGAATTCAAGGTGAGTTTAAATGACTTCAGGGTGAATTTAAAAAAAATCTTAAATCAATTTCATTAAGTAGAATTGAGAGAATTTTAGAAGAATCAGAGTGAATACAAAAGAATTGAGCGAGAATTAAAAAACCAAGAGAATTCCAAATAAATTCCAATAAGTTCAAAAAAAAATTTTATATTCTACTGATTTCACTAAAAATTGAGTTAATTTAGGAGAATTCAAGAGAATTTAAGAGACTTTGATGAAATTCATAAGAATTTAGAAGAATATAATTCAACAAAATTTAAAAAATAAAAAAATGTCTATCGAATTGACTATTCAAATTGTGGCAAAAAGTATTTGAAAGAATTCGATGAAATTTATAATAATTGAAGGTAAATTTTGACGACTTTCAGATAAATAAAAAAAAACAATTGATTATATAAAATTTGAGTGCATTTAGAGGAATTTAAGCGAAATGAGAAGAATTCGATAAAATTCATACAAATTCAAGTGAATTAAAAAAAATCCAAAGTATTCCACTATTTTCGGTAAAATTATAGTGAATTTATAAAAACTCCAGGGAATTTAAATGAATTTAATAAAATGCTTTAAAATTCAAGGTGAGTTTAAATGACTTCAGGGTGAATTAAAAAAAAATCTTAAATCCATTTCATTCAGTAGAATTGCGTAAATTTTAGAAGAATTCGAGTGAATTCAAAAGAATTCAATGAGAATTAAAAAATCAAGAGAATTTCAAATAAATTCCAATTAGTTCAAATTTTTTTAAATATTCAACTGATTTCAGTAAAAATGGAGTTAATTTAGAAGAATTCAAGAGAATTTAACAAACTTTGATGAAATTCATAAGAATTTAAAAGAATATAATTCAACAAAATTTAACAAATAAAAAAATGTCTATCGAATTGACTATTCAAAATGTGGCGTAAAAAATTCAAAAGAATTTGTGGAAATTTGTAAGAATTCTAGGTAAATTTTGACGAATTTCAGATAAATAAAGAAAAACATTTTATTATATAAAATTCGAGTGAATTTAGAGGAATTTAAGCGAACTGTGAAGAATTCGGTAAAATTCATACAAATTTAAGTGAATTAAACAAAATTCAAAGTATTCCACTAATTTCGGTAAAATTATAGTGAATTTAGAAAAATTCAAGGGAATTTAAATGAATTAAATAAAATGCTTAAGAATTCTAGGTGAGTTTAAATGACTTCAGAGTGAATTTAAAAAAAAATCTTAAATCCATTTCATTAAGTAGAATTGAGTGAATTTTAGAAGAATTCGAGTGAATTCAAAAGAATTCAGTGAGGATTTAAAAAATCAAGAGAGTTCCAAATGAATTCCAATAAGTTCAAAAAAATTTTTAATATTCTACTGATTTCAGTAAAAATTGAGTTAATTTAGAAGAATTCAAGGGAATTTAAATGAATTAAATAAAACGCTTAAGAATTCTAGGTGAGTTTAAATAACTTCAGGGTGAATTAAAAAAAATCTTAAATCCATTTCATTAAGTAAAATTGAGTGAATTTTAGAAGAATTCGAGTGAATTCAAAAGAATTCAGTGAGGATTTGAGAAATCAAGAGAGTTCCAAATGAATTCCAATAAGTTCAAAATTTTTTTTAATATTCTACTGATTTCAGTAAAAATTAAGTTAATTTAGAAGAATTCAAGAGAATTTAAGAGACTTTGATGAAATTCATAAGAATTTAGAAGAATATAATTCAAAAAACTTTAAAAAATAAAAAAATGTCTATCGAATTGACTATTCAAATTGTGGCAAAAAGTATTCAAAAGAATTAGATGAAATTTATAATAATTGAAGGTAAATTTTGACGACTTTCAGATAAATAAAGAAAAACATTTCATTATATAAAATTCGAGTGAATTTAGAGGAATTTAAGCGAACTGAGAAGAATTCGGTAAAATTCATACAAATTTAAGTGAATTAAACAAAATTCAAAGTATTCCACTAATTTCGGTAAAATTATAGTGAATTTATAAAAACTCCAGGGAATTTAAATGAATTTAATAAAATGCTTGAGAATTCAAGGTGACTTTAAATGACTTCAGGGCGAATTTAACAAAAATCTTACATCCATTTCATTCAGTAGAATTGAGTGAATTTTAGAATAATTCGAGTGAATTCAAAAGAATTCAGTGAGAATTAAAAAATCAAGAGAATTCCAAATGAATTCTAATTAGTTCAGAAAATTTTTGAATATTCAACTGGTTTCAGGAAAAATGGAGTTAATTTAGAAGAATTCAAGAGAATTTAAGAGACTTTGATGAAATTCATATGAATTTAAAAGAATATAATTCAACAAAATTTAACAAATAAAAAAATCTCTATCGAATTGACTATTCAAATGGTAGCGAAAAGTATTCAAAAGAATTGGATGAAATTTGTAAGAATTCTAGGTAGATTTTGACGAATTTCAGATCCATAAAAAAAAACATTTGATTATATAAAATTCGAGTGAATTTAGAGGAATTTGAGCGAAATGAGAAGAATTCGATAAAATTCATACAAATTCAAGTGAATCTAACCCTTAAAGTTATCCCCTCTCTGTGATAATATTTTTTCACGAAAATTTTTTTGGATATACTTTTTTATATCCTTTATAAGATAAAACTAGTTAATATATATATATATATATATATATATATATATATTTAATTTTAACATATGAAAAAAAATTAAAAACTAAACAAAAAATGGAAAAAATGACTCACGATTAAAAAAGGCGCGGTCTAAAAGACCCCAGGGATAACTTTAAGGGTTAGACAAATCCAAAGTATTCCACTTATTTCGGTAAAATTATAGTGAATTTAGAAAAATTCAAGGGAATTTCAATGAATTTAATAAAATGTTTAAGAATTCAAGGTGAGTTTAAATGACTACAGGGCGAATTAAACAAAAATTTTAAATCCATTTCATTAAGTAGAATTGACAGAATTTTAGAAGAATTCGAGTGAATTCAAAAGAATTGAGTGAGAATTAAAAAACCAAGAGAATTCCAAATGAATTCCAATTAGTTCACAAAAATTTTTAATATTCAACTGATTTCACTAAAAATGGAGTTAATGTAGAAGAATTCAAGAGAATTAAAGAGGCTTTGATGAAATTCATAAGGATTTGAAAGAATATAATTGAACAAAATAAAAAAAATAAATAAATGTGTATTGAATTAAGTAAAATGGGAGGTGCAGAATTCAGGGCGAATCCAATAAAATTTGAGTGAATTAAAAAAAATTCAACCAAAAAACCATGGAACTAAAGAAAATTTGAGTGACTTTAGGGAAATTTAAGGAAAATGAGAAGAATTCGACGGAATTCATAAAAATGTCAGTGAATTTAAAACAATTCACAAATATTTACAAAGTTCATTAAATTTAAAATAAATTGAGAAAAATTTAAGGGAATTCAAAAGAATATGATGAAATGCCTCAAAATTCCAGGTAAATTAAAAAAAAAAATTTCAATGAAATGAGTGGAATTGAGTGAATGTCGAAGAATTCAAGTGAATTTCAAAAAATTTAAGAGAATTCCAATTGATTATAAATCAATTTTTTTAAATCGAAAATGTTCTATCGATTTTAGTACAGTAGAAATGAATGTAGAAGAATTCAAGGGAATTCAAGAGAATTCGATGAAACTCATACAAAATAAAGATATATTAAAAAGAATTCAAGTGAATACAATTTTTTAAATCTAAAACATTTCATTTAATTCAGAAAAATGTGAATGAAAAGTATTAGTGAATAAGAATCTGATAAAATCCATAAGAATTCAAGGTTGATTTCAAAGTCTTCAGGGTGAATTAAAAAAATTAAAGGTCCAAAAAAAACCATTGAATTTAGTGGATTTTAAAGGAATTTCAAAGACTTCAGGGTGAATAAAAAATAATTCGAATTATTTTTTTTATATAACAAAATTGAGAAATCCTTGGTTTATCTATTTTAATTTACTGGAAGAAGTGACTGAAGTGATATTTTCATTTTAAAAAGTAACTATAGGGACTTTATCCAAAAAAAGTGATTTCTAAAATACTAAAATAAAAAAAAGTAACATTAGTTTCTTTTCTTGTAAAAGTGACTAAGAAAAAGTTACATTTTGATAACGATAACTAGTTGCTTTTTTCGTGATATAACGGTAATGATAACTGGTTCCTTTTAAAAAGTAACCTTCGCGTTGAAAAAAATCAAAAATGAATTTCTATTGAACACCCTACTGTCTCTGCATTTTCATAAAAATTACACTCATTAATAAATTTTATGGTATCATAATTTGAAGACATTTTGCAAAATAAATTTTTTTGATTGATTTGATGTAATTAACTTTTAGATTTTATTTCCTCGTAATTACAATGAATAAAACATTTTTTATTACTTGAAATTACAGCAATTTCATCGGAAAATGAGCCATAAATTTGATGGAAAAAAAATTGATGTCCATTATAAGCCTTAGTGTATAAAAAAAATAGTATTTAACCACAATTAAAGTGCCAAAATGACATTCCGGATTTCTTGGCGATTTTATTCAATATTTATTAATATTCAGGGTTACTGTTATTATACTACTAATAAAATTCTGCCCTCTTTTTCCATTGAAAAAGAACGTTTAGGGGTAATTTTAGCACTTTAATATTGTGGGCAAATTATATACTTTGGTTTACTAAGGCCAATATTGGACATCAATATTATTTTTTGTTCGGTAAAATTTAGGGGTTATTTTTCGATAGAATTAAAGTATTTTGAAGTAAAGAACGAATTTTTATTTATTATGATAAGGTGTAAAAAAAATTCAAACAGTTAAGCACATCAATTTCTGGACAAAAAGGTTCTTCGCGACCTATAAATCTTTTTTGAATAATATATAAAAAATAAGTGATTGTTTTTTCATAAGAAGAATTAAATTTTACTTATGCGTTTAAAAAAATCAAAAATTAGATTTTCCATTGGGCACCACACTTTCTCTAAATTTCCATAAAAATTACAACCATTAATCAATTTTATAGCATCATAATTTACTTTTAAGTCTTCTATCTGCAAAGGGTTTAAAGACATTTTGCAAAGTCACTCTAATTTATGATCTCTTACATGCCTGGAAGCGATTAATTTACAGACAAGATCCAATTAAATGGAAAAAACGATAAATCTATACAAAGTTTGAGATTGATTAACTAAAGATTGTAATTTATAAAATATAACACACACAAAAGTAGTCGTTTTTATATTTCGAAAGTTAGAAAGGTCTAACAATTACACATTGTATGGACATATTACAGATGTGGGTCAAGGTGTACAATGTATACAATGTATACATGTCACGAAAATGTCAAAACTCTATCGCAAAAATATATCTCGCGCTATTAAGATCCGGTTGTCACGGAGCCTCTTTTTTTAATGAGATTAAAGCATGATTTTAGTAGAGAAATCTGATGACATCAGCGAAGGTTAGAGATCTCGAAGGAGAATGCAATCGAGTTCGTGAATTATTCCCTGAAAATAACTTGCACGGTCACGAGTCCTATTTATTGACATGACACGCTCTTGGTGTCATCGAATAATTTTCACTGCACGTTACGTGATTATCGCTTCATCTCATCGACATTTTATCCAATAAATTCTAATAGAAAAATTAATTTAAGATCAAGATTTTGTCTAATTAATTATTTTAATAATTAATGCGATTTCGAGAAGATGAATTCTCATCTTTACGTATAAAACTTGATTAAATTCATAAAGCTATGAAGCTCACTAGATCAATAAATTAAATAATTCAATTTACGATGCATGTGAAGGAACTTAATATAAGCTTTTTGCTGATGCAAGATTTGGAAATTATTAATAATTTCGATGATTATGAGAAATAGATTTTCCTGATCAGTGAGGCGTACGAGAGTATTATAATATTTATTAAAAATTATGTTCTTTCAAATACCAATTATAGCGCAATCTCTTTGCAAAAAGCAATAAATAATTATTTTCAATAATTTAAATTTGTACCGCGTTTGCATCGCGTTAACTAAAAGTTCAGCTTGATTTATAATGAAGTTGAGAAAAACATTTCTTACAGAGGAAAAAGGATCAGCTAATTTGATCTATAATTTTTCTGCTGAGATCCCTTTTCCATGATGCATATTCTATATGCCTCTAATTCTTTTTGACTTAAGACTCATAATTTGCAAACTATTAGCCAAAAATTAGAATAATATCAAACTATTATGAGACGTTCATCAAAAATGTCTGTTCGTTTTTATGATATCATAAAAACTATACTTAGATCCGTTTTCGACATGAGATACAGGTCATAATTTAGCTGGTGTTTTTCTTTGCTGAAGGGTGTCTTGATTCGCTCTATTTTTCATTTTTTAAATTATTGTTCTTTCACGTGGTTGAACTTATTTTCAGCTTTCTAGTCAGGCTTACTCAATTTTTATTGTAAGTTATATTTTAACCTCTAATATCAGCGGTCATTTTAAAAATAACTTAGATCCCTTTTCGACAATAATGATACTCTCTAATTAATTTTAAGATTAATAAGGGATTAGTAATATATTTCTCATTGTAGAATTTAGTAGAAGACATTCAATAGGCCCTTTTTGCCTATTTAGTTTCATTTTCACCAAAATACTACTTAGACTCCTTTTCTAAAAACCGAAGTTCAAGCATAATATTTAGTTGTTAACACATGATGCAAATTTCCAGGAAAAAATCTCCGGTTTACAATTTTAAACTTTTATCAATTTCAAACTATTCAATATTTGTATAGTTTCAATGTAAAACTGTTCACATTATCACTGTTATAATTTAAAAATTATTTAATAATAAACCGCTAAACTTCTTAACTGTATATGTATAATTCCTAATAATGAATGTTTTGAATATTGATTAGTTGTCATAAGCTTCAAAATTTTAAATTAAAATTTGTTAATAAAATATAAAAAATTGAATTGGAAAATTGAAATTTCAAATTATGGCAATCTTTAAATTCAAACGCATTTTGAACCTATATTAAATTTGGAATTGCACATTTTGTAAGTCTAAATTTCAAATTGTACAAATTCAAGCATTTAAACTGGATACTGAATGTCCAAAAAATTGCAAATTTTCACGATTTCAAATTATTGAAATAAGAAAATCTACGAAATGTCAAAGTTACAATTTGAAAAAGGTAAATTGCCCTCTGTTTTCCAATACTATTATTTTGAAAGTTTCCTATTTAAGACGTTTAAGTATTTGAAATTATAAATCAAATAATTTGGCACACTTAAATCTTATTAATTTAAACGTTTAAATATAAAATTGTCCAAATTCACAAATGACCATGATTCCACTTTAAAAGTGGTTCAATAATAAACAATATCAATTTTAATGTTTTCAATTGTTAATTGACCTACTTTTTTTAACTCTGATTTGTTAAATGGTCTAATTTTTTACATATGTATCATTTGAAATGTTTGGATTTTGAGAGGCATGGGGAACAATAAATTTTGAATGTTATTTGCAATCGTACAAATATAAAAATTTAATTTGGAAACATTCACTTTAAAACCTTAACTTTAAACCATACATTTTATAAACTGAAACGCATCATTTTAAATTATTCAGTCTTAAAGGTTTTTAATAAAAAAAATAACTAAAAACATGTTCATAGAGCACTACGTATTTTTTTCTTGCTTATCAGTAGTCAGAAGTAACTAATTTTGAACATGAAATATAAGTTAACAATTTAAAAATCATCCTAAAAAAATAGCTCGTGTATTGCCTTCCGGCAAAATATGCCGGATTTTAAATTTCTCTTCCGGCATTGTTTGCCTGATTTCAATTTTCTCTTGTCGCATATTTTATCGTCAACGTAATTTCTATGTCGACGGAATTCTGAATAATTCCAAAGAATTCATAATGAATTCCAAAGAATTCTTGGTATATGAATGTGAAAAATATCACCTTGCAAAATGATACCCCGTGATTTTAATTGAGTTATTTTTCACAATGACTGATACATTTCTTTTTTAAATGAACCATTGCTGTAACAGGGTAGCCATCCATATCTTTAAAAAAAATTGCAGGTTATTTCCCGTTATTCCGGCTGACTTTTAAGCCTTTATAATAACAGTCATTCAATACTAACTGCTTCATTTAATTAAATTTGGAAATAATTGAACATTTCAGACATTCAAGGTAAAATATATCATGTAAATTATTGTAAAGGTGATTTCAGACTTCACAGCCCAAAATACTCTCAAAGCAGGGGAAATAAGGTGATTTTTTTATGAAAATAGTTGAATAATAAGGAAGAAATTATTTAAAATAACATTAATGTAGACACCAAATCCCTCAGATTTTAAGTCGAAATATATATATTTTTTTTTTTGAAATTCGAAAAGATGAATTTTCAACAAAAAGGCCTTCTAACAAGGAAGATGAATTTTAAAACCAAATAAATGAATATTCAATGAAAAAAATTAATTTTTAACCAAACAGATGCATTTATAACGAAATAGTTGTACTTTCAAGTTAAAAGACAAATTTTTATAACAAATAAATTGAATTTTTAACCAAATAGCTGAATTTTCAACTTAAGAAGATGAATCTACAACCAAATGATCGAATTCTCATACAAAGATTAAACTTACACCAAAAATAGTTGCATTTTCAACTAATCCAAAAGACAAACTTTCTACAAAACAGTTGAATTTTCGACAAAAAAAAAAAGTTTTGAACAAAATGGTTGTAGTTTCAACAAAATAATTGAATTTGAACCAAACAATCAAATTTTTAATCAAAAGAGATTAATTCTGGGTCGAAAAATCACATAAAAAACAAAATGTAATAAAATATAATCAAAAGTCTACTATCATACGATATTAGACTTTTGAATAAAAAGGATTAACTTTCAACCATAAAAGATGAATTTTCGACCAAAAAGACGACTTTTTAACAAAAGAGTTCAATTTCCAATAGAATAATTAAATTTTCAACAAAATAGTAGAATTTTTGAACAAACGGGTTGAGTTCTGAACCAAAAATGTAATATCATACCTTTGGATTAAAAATAATTCACTTTTAACAAAAAAGGCGACTTTTTTACCAAAACATAAATTTTGAATCCAAAAAGAGCAATTTTCTATTCAAAAAAACGATTTTTCAACAAAATAGTTGAATTTTCATCCAAGATAGATGACTTTTGAACCAAAAATATGATGGTAGTTTTTTCAATTAAAAATATTTAACTATCAACCAAAAATAGTTGGATCTTCTTATTGGATTCAGTTAATTCAGTTATCTTTTAAGCGAAAGATAATAAAAAGGGAGAATTTTCTTGAAAACAGCGAAAAAAGAGGAATTTTTTAGAAAAGGGGACAAGATGGAAATAGGGGAAATAGTGAAAAGTTTGTGATTTAATACACCACAGTGTAAGTTTTGAAAAATTCTTTCAATTGTAGTTTAGGACATATTTTCATTTTTGTGACCCAGGATCTAATTATATAGAGATTTTGGAGTTTCGATAGGAACTCATACTTCAATCTGTGCTCTATTTAGTAGCATTATACTTTTATGTCCCCGAAATGGCCCGAAGTGGGTAAATTTTATATTTGAAGACATCCCAAATTATCACTAATTAATTAGTGATACTCTAAAACCCACTTGGGGTGATCGATAGAGAGATTGATCAGCAACCTGGGTCAGAGCAGTTGTTGCGGAACGAACGTGTCATTTAAATAAATAACATGAGAATTCTAGATCAATCTAAAAAATCTATACCCCCTACCTCACATTACTCCTTTCCTCACCGAGCAAGTCACGCCTACCCCGAAAGGGAAATGGCCTAATGGTATAATAATAATTATTAGTATTATATAAATTCAGGTTACCTATGTAATTATACTATAGGTTGAATAACTGAAAAGTAAGCTTTCGTTCTCAAATATAAAAGTATCGTTAAAATATATTTTCACGATCCATCAACACAAACTTTAAATTCTTAATTATATTTTAAAAATGGAACATTAATTTTTGAAGCTACCGTAAACTTTAAAATCCTATAAGTATAAAATGATCTTCCATATTTAAACGGAGATGGTTTTTAACACTGAACACAATTCGAAACACATTTTTGTTCGAAGGTTGAGACGATATTTATTGCAAAAGTAAAAACAAATCTGAAAATTCCCCTATAGCCCGTCGGGACCAACAAATTTTTCAAGTATCAAACCCAAATATCTTTTTACACATTTCCAAAAAATTCCAGGCTGTTTAAAAGTACCAAAAATGAGAAATGAAAATTGAAAAAAAATGCATCTGTTTCCTCATCATCTATAGTCAGTCTTGTTGGCCCCAAATCGGGTGCTGGCTAGCCCTTCAGGATAAAACAATTTTCTAAGTGTTGAATCCAAATTTTTTTTTTCATGTTTCCAAAAATATCCAGGGTGCTTAAAAGTATAGAAAAATGAAAAATGAACATTAAAAACTTCAAACATCTCAAACAGATTTTTACAAGACTTTTTTTTTGTCCAGACTGGCGTTTGATCATATAAAAACTTTCAATAATTAAGATCGAAAAGAAATATATTTTACCATGAATAATTGTATGCAAAATGAGCATGAAAAAGATTCACAATTAAAAAAACAGAATTCCAAACTACCTCACTTTTCGGCTCATTAGAGACAAAAATAACCAAATGAAAAAAGAGGGAGAAAAAGAGAAAAAGACAACCAGAAACAATCTCTCGATTTTTCCTTTCTCCGTCCTTTTTATACTACCAGGGAACCAACATGTTTCGGGGCCAATTTAGACCCCCTCATCAGGAATTTTTTTATAGGAAAACTACAAGGTCTGTTTAATAGATTCTTATGCTAGTTAAAAAATCAAACATCATACCTGCAATTAAAAATAGATATATACATACATAAATACACATATGCATACATATATACATATACATACATACACACATTTATATATTTCCCCTTTTAAAGGTTACTTTATCTAATTTTGTATTCATTAGTGAAAAAAATGATAAAGATATACAAATTATTTTTTATAATAAGAATAAATGAGTATTTAAAACTCGATCTATTCAAAGAATTATTTAGAATTAAAAATGTTAATCATTAACTTCCTGTGTATGGGTGTATATGTATTATAATCCAATCTGTTTCACACAGTACATCACGACACTAATTAAAAAACACTGTTGAAAGTCACAAACACAGTCTCGAAAAATTGAGGAAATTTTATTTTAATATATATTGAAAAATAAAAACTTTATTTCAATGAAAATATCACCATAAAAAAATACGTGGTGAAGTATTCAAAGTCACGAGGCCAACTAATCTTCCTTTCAAATACGAAAACTCTCAAGGCATTGCTAGATTTTTGAAATCGTTCCATCCTACTTTTTAGAGAGAGAGAGAAGGATTCAACCAAGAACCTTCTTTATAGCCCTTCACTTGCCAGGACAAGTTACACAATTTTCAAGGAACCCATCGAAATAACCCAAACATCGTAAACGCACATCTTACAAGAAATTTTACACATCTAGGGAAAACCCAAACTATAAGAAATCGTTCAAAAATCACTATCAATTATTTAGAAATGAATACAAAAAACAAGATATCAAAAGTGAACTGAAAATAAAAAAACATGAGTGAAAATTTTTTTAAGGCAAATTCAGCATAACGTTATTACAAAGGTACTCATTGGTACATAAGAACAATTATGCACATATTTTATATATGGCATCTTCCTTACAAAACCTTTGGTTATAAGCAACGAGGGTATCACAACTTATTTTTGATAAGTATCTGGGTGATTTTTTAATTTCAAAAAATATATACATCCTATATGGCAACCTTATTTTTGAATGAATACCAGGTTGACATTTTTTAGAAAAATATTCTACCATATATCATGTGTAAATGTAAAAATTTGTTAAAACCTGAAAATATGTCAATTATGAATATTGAGGAAAATAGATCATAGTGCCCAGATCTAATGCTTATGGGTGATACTGAACCAATTTATTTAGATTATTACATTTTCCAAATAGAAAAAGAAACAATCCAAAAATTTGAATGTATTTCTAACACTGATCATATTTAATGCATTCTTCTTTCAAAAATTTTTAAATAAAAAGCTTTCTTTCAATAAATTGAGGTAAAATTATTTAGACTCAATTAAAAGAATTCAGGGTGTCCAGCGATTTTTCGGAACAAAAATTCAAGGTCTTTTCCAGGTTTTCCAGGTCAAAAAGTCAAGTTTTTCCAGGTCTCCTTTTTTTTACATCAAATAATGAAAAACCCGTTTGGTATACATGTGAAAAATTAACCATTTAATTTTTCATTGGCGAACAATTTTTAAAGAATGCAGTACCATAAATAAACAAATTCTTAATTTTTTGTGAACATAAGTTGTCTTTATGAAATCTTTGGGGATATTTTTAAACCTTTGTAAAGTCTTTGAAATCCTTGAAATCTTTTAAATCTTTATGAAATCTTTTAAATCTTTGTGAATTCATTGAATTCTTTTGAAGTATTTAAAATCTTGGTGAAATCTTGAAATTTCTGTGAAGCCTTTGAGAAACCATTTGGAATCTTTTAAAATTTCTGTAAAATCTTTGAAATCCTTGAAATCTTTGGGAAATTTTTCGAAATCTTTATGAAATCTTCGAAATATTTGTGAAATCTTTTTTCAATCTTTGTTTATGAAATCCTTTGTGTTCGTTTGAAATAGTTGAAATCTTCTCAAAATTTTTGAATCTTTTTGAAATCGTTTAAAATCTTTGAAATGTTCTGAAATCTTTAAAATCTGGTGTACTGTACCCTTGTTGAAATCTGTGATATTCTTGAAATATTTTGAAATTCTTTGAAATATTTCTGAAAGTTTATGTATGCGTTTGAAAACACTGGAATCTTTGTAAAATCTTTTGAAACCTTCTAAAACTAATTGGAAATCGTTTAAATTTTTTGAAATGTTTTGAAATCTTTGAAATATTTTGAAATCCTTACCAATTCTTTGAAATATTTGTGAAATCTTTTGTCTTTGTTTGAAAGTATTGAAGTATTTAAAATCTTTGTGAAATATTCCGAAATATTCTAAAAAATTTGAAATACTTTAAAATCTTTGAAATGTTTTAAAATCTGGTATACTGCACCATTGTTGAAATCTTTGAAATTCTTGAAATATTTTGAAATTCTTATGAATTCTTTGAAATATTTGTGAAATCTTTTGTATTTGTTTAAAATCAGTGGAATATTTGAAATCTTTGTGAAAACTTCTAAACAAATTTCTAATCGTTAAAAATCTTTGAAATGTTTTGAAATTTAGTTTACTATAACCTTTAAAATCCTTGACATCTTTTGCATGTTTTAAAATCTCGTGAAATGTTTATGAAATGTTCGAAATCTTTGGGAAATTGTGAAATCTTTTTAATCTAGTACACGCCGTTTTTAAATCTTTGAAATTCTTAAAATCTTTTAAATCTTTGTGAAATCTTTCTTAAATCTTTGTTTGTGAAATCTTTTGTTTTCGTTAAAATTATTTGAAATCTTTTAAAATCTTCTAAAATGTTTTGAAATATTTTGAAATCGTTTCAAATCTTTGAAATCCTTCAAATCTTTTGAAAGTTTTGAAATCTTTTTGAAATATTTGTGAAATCTTTGAAATTTAGTGTGCACGCCTTTTTTAAATCTTTGTGAAATGTTTAAAATCCTTTTAAATATTTCAACATTCGATTCTGAAACAGAATTAACATGGAACTATTAAAGTCTGTTCATTTCAATCTATAAAATAATTGGTACAGTCTAGAAAAAGTGCCTTGAAATCCCTTCATTCCTTCTTTAATAAATAAAAGATAAATTATATCTTGATCAATAAAAAACTATTCAGTAACAAGATTTATTCTAAAGGAGATGTGTCTTTCATAATAGACTAAAAGATTAAAATTACTCTTCGTATTTCAATAAAATAACTGTTTAAAAGCAAAACAAAAATAATAATTCAAATTCAAGGTTCTCGTATAAAATTCAAGGAGATTTCCAGGTTTTCAAGGTTTGAAAAAAATTCAAGGAAAATTTCAGGTTTTAAAGGTTTTCAAGGTCGCTGGATACCCTGGAATTCTGAAAATATTCATAAGCAAACCCTGAAGATTGGAACGAATCATGAATTTAGTGTCTCTAATTAAAAAAAAATTTTTAATTAAGATCGAAAAGAAATCTATTCTATCATGAATAATTTTATGCAAAATGAGCATGCAAAAGATTCACAATTAAAAAAACAAACTTCCAAACTACCTCACTTTTCGACTAATTGGAGACAAAAATAACCAAATAAAAAAAGAGGGAGAAGAAGAGAAAAACTCGTTTCACTTCTACTCAGTGCCATAATAGACCGTCTTGACAGCACCATATTTGCGGTCAGGATGATCTATCCTGGCCCCAAATAGTTCCCCGATATTTTTCTACACGAGGTAGGTTCTCAAAATTCCAGGCTAATTCCTGATTTTCCCGGTCAGTGACAACCATGGTATAAAATGTGGTTTTCCTCGAAAATAGGGACACAGAAAGCTCTGATTAGTTTGAGCTCTTGGGGGTAATGAAGATAAATAGCGTTTACATGCGTGCATTTAATACACCTGCGGATAGTGGACTCCTGAGGGGAAAATAGGATCACATGTCTGGATCGAATTGGATGTTCTGAAATAAACTCTAAAGGTTGTGTGTATACTGTACACGCGAAACTGGCCAGGTTGCAGGTTGCACCAACACGCCGTATAAATTTATTGAAGTTAGAAGTGAGGCAACAGTCACGGGTTTAAACTGACTATAAACCGCACAAGAATCATGAGACTACATCTAGCATCGTAAAACTTGATCATATATGAGGACGTGTGCATGAAACTAATGTTATACTTGTAGCTGCACATCTATGTAAAAACCCACTTTCATCTTCTATCGTATTAGTATCATCTATCTATGATGTGCGTTTCATTAAAATATTTCATAAAACCACACCATCTCATAATTTAAAACCATTTTCATCCACACTGTCATTGAAAAAAAATTTGAGAAAAAGAGCTGCAGCTCAATTTAATGCATACAAAAATCTGTATCAATATGAAGATACAAAAGACAGTTATTGACAGTTAAAGACAGTTATATTATAACAAAAGACAGATATTGTTAGATCATTACGTTGCATATCAAATTGATACCCTTAGATTTGTGGAGTAAGCGAACCAAACATGATAAATCCATTTTTTGAAGAAAAAAAATTAGGTATCCATGGTTTTAGCATTTTTAGGACTCGAGGAATATGATTATCAGGAATTCGAACGAAAGTATGGGGCAGTTTTGGATATTTGCCAATTATTTCGATAAATTAAAAATAATTTGACTAAAAAATACACTGTTAGAAAAATCTCTACTAAATTTAGTATACATGTAATGGAAGCAAGAATGCATAACCTGAAATTAAATTTAGTATACCAGCGTACAGTAAATTTAGTATAATCTTACTGAATTTAGCATACACGTATATGAAATTTAGTATACGCGTGTACTAAATTTAGTATAAATATACTCAATTTACTGTACGCTGGTATACTATATTTAATTTCATGTTTTGCATTTTTCCTTCCATTACATGTATACTAAATGTAGTAGAGATTTTTCTAAGAGTGTATGCTCAGTCTAAAAAAGTATGAAAAGATAATAAGGTTAGGAAGACATAATGTCAAAATTATGTGGTAATTATATTTTATATAGGAAAAAAAGAAAAGAAACATAACGCAACTTTCTTTACGTTCCTTTTTGTTTCTTTCGGCATAAAACTTTGAAGAAACACAATTTTGACATTGTGCCTCCGTTGCTGCATTGTTTTGTAGTAATTTTTCATACTTAGCATAGTTTTCATGTAAATTATATTAAATTTACAGAAATAATTCGCAAATATCAGATAATGTTCCTTAATTATTGATTTTATTGACCATTGGTTCACAAAAAAAATTAACCATATTCAAATAGCGCTTTAAAAATGTTGTAACTTTCAAAATATAGAAAATAAAATTGGTCTGATTATTGAGTAATCATCTCGAATGGATTTATCATATTTTATTTTTCGCTTGCTCCTCATTTCGACCGTTATATATTTTTCTTTCAAGTATGAAAACAACCTTACACCCAGGAGATCAACAATGGTAATGCAAAAAAATGTTTATTTGAAAACTTAGCTTAAAGACTTTTAGTGACAAGAGTCAACCAAAATTTTATAAGCGGTTATCTATAAAGAAACGAATTTCCAACCAAGAAGATTAATTTTTTACCAAAAAAAAAACGAACTTTCAACAAAATACATGAAATTTCACTCAAAAAAAATTTTTTTTTAACCATAAGTGGAATAATTCAATTTTCAGTTGAAACAATTAATTTTCAACCAAAATATGAAGAAATTTTTCAACAAAAGAGTTGAATTTCCAACAAAAAAGATGACTCTTGAGCCAAAAATAAAACGAATTTTCAAAGAAAAGTGTCATAGTTGATATTTTCACCAAAAAACATTCGAATTTCCAACCAAAAACAGTTGCATTAAACCCAAGAATATGAATTTTTTAACGCACTAATTGAATCCTTTACAAAAAAAAGGTTAATTTTCAAACCAAAAAGTGGAATTTTCAACCAGGAAAGATTTGTCAGTTCATACAGAAAAAAAAATTCATCCAAAATGTTGAATTTTTAAGCCAAAGAGACGAATTTTTCTATTAAAGTTTTCAACCGGCCCCAAAACATGAATTCTTAACAAAAAGTTAATTTCCAAACGCAAAAATTAAATTTTGGACCAAAATAATTGAATTTACAAACCAAAAAAGACGAGTTTATGTCAAAATAATTTAATTTTGGAAAACGAATTTTCAACAAAATAGTTAACTTTTCTACCAAAGAAATGCATTTTAACTAAAATTATGAATGTTGAACAAAAAAATCATTCTTAACCGAATAGTTGAATTTTAAACCAAAAAGACAAATTTTCAACAAAATACATCAATTTTCAACCAAAAATAGAACAGTTAAATTTTCATATAAGAAAATAGATTTCCAACAACAAAAAAAGAATTTGTCACAAAATAGTTAAATTATCAACTAAAGAAATGAATTTTCAACTAAAATGATGGATCTTTAACCAAAAAAATTACCTTCAAACCAAAAAGTTGAATTTTCAACCAAAAAGATGAATTTTCAACAAAGAGTACTAATTCTCTACCAAAAAAGTCAAATTTTCAACAAAATACATGAATCTCAATTAAACATGAATCTCAACTGAAGAAGATAAATTCTCAAACAAAAATTAAATAAATGGCTGCGTCTAAACGTCTTGAAAAATTTTGGGAGTTGGAAAAGGGGATGGAGTAGTCCGAAAAATTCGGGGCGACTAGCCCAGCTTATGAAAAATATTTGAATACTCATCCCGAATTTCGGGACGACCAGAAACTTTGTAAGCAAATATATTTTTCAGTAAAAAAAATAATTTCTAACAAAAAAGAAACAAAGTTTCAGCCAACAAGATTTAATTTTTTACAAAAAGTCAAATTTTTAACAAAACACATGAATCTTCAACTAAAAAATATCAATTTTCAATCCAAAATTAAATAAATATATTTTTCAGTTGAAAAAAAATAATTTGTAACAAAAAAGAAACAAAGTTTCAACAAAAAAATTAATTTTCTACAAAAAATGTCAAATTTTCAACAAAATACACGAATCTTCAACTAAAAAAGATAAATTCACAAACAAAAATGAAATAAATATATTTTTCAGTTCAAAAAAATACTTTGTAACAAAATCCAACGATTTTTCAACAAAATAGTTTAATTTTCAACTAAAAAGATAAATAAGTCACTAATAAATAAGTTACACAAGACGAATTTTCAATAAAATGCATTAATTTTCAACTTAACATGGAATAGTTAAATATTCAGTTAAAAAATTTAATTTTTCTAGAAAGGAGAACATTTTTTTAACAAAATAGTTAAATTTTCAACAACAACAAAAGTTTGTCAGCTATAATGATGAATCATCATAAAAAAATAATTGTTAACGAGGTAATTTCAATTTTAAACCAAAAATACTCAAATTCAACCAAAAAGACGAATTTTCAACAACATAGTTGAACCCTCAACCAAAACAGATTAATTTTCAACTAAAAAGCTGCATTTTCAACCAAAAAGGATGAATTTTCAACGAAATAGTTGAATTTTCAACTAGAAAATATCAATTTTAAATTAAAAGCATTAAATATCAACCAAATGTGGAATAGTTCAATTTTCAATGACTTTTTAACAGAATATTTAAATTTTCAACAAAATAATCAAATTAGCTTCAACTTCAATTTATCGAAAATTCCCTGACTTTCCAGAATCCCCTGGCCTGTAAGAAGCAGGATAGCAATTGAAATGAAGAAAAACTGCAAATTAATGATACTGTTTCATAAACTTAGAATTGCTATAATTATTCGAACTTTTTGTAAAATCCAAGAGACCTTTAATTAGAGTGAAGTAATTTAAAAAATGCATGATATTTTCTTTTGAAATTTGATTCTCGGAACGTTTCGTTTGAATATTTCGAGATTTTAATGGAGGGACTAGAATAGGAGTTATTTCATGATTAAATCACCCCTTTGGGAGCGAGCGAATAATGTATGATGAAATAATTGCAGGCAGAGATGTGTGGAGAAAAATATAAGTGACAATGCAGAATGTACCTTCTTCATGGTCGTTTCTTGCACGCAAGTGAACTCCCACACAAATAGTCTTTTTATTTCCTCTTTCGCTCACCTATTCAAATAATTGTTCACTCACATATTCTCACTTATTCACTTGGTCACACATACACACAATAATACTCTCTTTCTATCTCCGAATCTGGATCTTCATCAAGTGTATCAAATCCCCAAGTAAACTGGAAATGCACTTACTGAGCACCTACTTAGTTGCACATAAGACTATACGAGTCAGCCACAGTTTAACGAAACGTAATGCAATTTCATCATTTAGACGATATAGAAAATAAATATACAAACATATGACGTAAATAAAGTATGCCGCTTTCATGAAACTCGAGAGTAGCTAGTATTAAACTATGAACAGATTTGATGATCAAATAAAGTATTAAGCATTACAACACTGAGGAAAATTGATTATACCCGGTAATAAAAAATATGTTACCGGATATAATCTTGGACTATTAACTATGGGACAGCGATCCAGATTATTAGAACTACAATCTATAGATATTAAGAAATATATATTACAGGATAATATCTTGGATTATTAAACTTTATATTATGTGATAGTAAAATATATAATCCAAGATCTTAAAATCTAATATCCATATTAGAATCCTGGTTCATTAGATAACCTAAAATATATATAATAATTTTTGCAAACGTATTTATAAACCTATACAAAATTTTGATAGACGAGCTCGGAAGTAGAACTGGAAACAAATTTCAATTTTTTAAACACACGATAAGGAGGAAAGTGGTTATCATAAGACTACAAAAACGAAAGTAAAGGAGGCTAAGTTTCTGTACTTGTACAAGTGGCAGTGATGTTTAATGAAAAGAAATATAAATGATTTTGCACTAATAATCATTTTATAACTTAATTGTTACTTGTTTCAATGCGAACGGATGCATATGACACGCGCCACGATGCGACGTACCATCTGAGACTACAGAGGCGCCTGGATATTTTAAGATCTGAGTTGTTACAATTTAATGCCTGAAGATTATAAGAATTTAACATCTACAAATTCTATTTGGTAACATCTTCATATATTAGAAAAATCTGCCCGCTTCGCGGGCACATTCTCATCGCTCGCTTCGCGCGCGGCTCGCTTCGCTCGCAAGTTTGAGCGCGCCTAGGGCGCGCAACTGTTGGATCTCGCGCTTCGCGCTCGATCATATATTTATCTCGCGCTTCGCGCTCGATTATGTATTCACCTCGCGCTACACGCTCGGGCGTATCTACATCGCGCTTTACGCTCGGTTGCTCTAGATTTTTCAACTTCGTGTTCGACTTCGATGAAAAGAAAAAGTTTGTTTGCAAATATTATAAAATTATCAAAACCTCTACATATTAAGTGATTGTTAAATTTGTTTTTATTTTAGACTGAAAAGGAACTTCATTTACTCAAGGTTCTATCGACCTTAAGGAACACATTCTCATCCAGACACTCGCGCTTCGCGCTCGATATTTGATTTGAAAATCATTTGAACCTTGCGTTCCACGCTCGGTTCTGTGCATTTGATTTTTCTATTTTCAATGCTGTTTTTTACGAATAAAACAAAAACTACGCGTCATATCAAAAAGTGAATGATAAGAAATTTGTAGATCTTTTTTGGGTACACAATTTTGGTAGAATGATCTTTTCTCGTATCTTGCATAGTTTCACAGCAAAATGGAATTTTTTATTATTTTTTTGTGCGATCAAAATTTGAATTTTTTATTTTTCAAAAAATTCAAAAAGTTGTTATGAAAATATTATAGGGCGTTCAAAAAGCAACGTTTTTCTCCTCTTGACTTTTTTTCATATCGTGCGTTTTTCGGCTTAAAATGTACATTTTCGTTTGGTTTTTGGAATTTTGAAAATGCTATAACTCCAGTAATTTTTGTTTTATCACGAAAAGTCATTAGAATATTTTGTTCGTCCTTTTGCGTACTACTAATAACCATACATAGAATTTTCAAATCTTCAAAAAAAGTGGTCTCAAAAATTTTCAAAATGTGCTCACTTTTTGAATTTTCATCCAAAATAGCTGGTTAACGAACTCGTTCTCTATTTTTCGGCCATAAAAAAGTGTGCCAAAGCTCAATCAAATCTGATCATTTTTTCGAAAGTTATCGTGGCTACAGACAGACAGACAGACAGACAGACAGACTACAGACAGACAGACACCTTGGTAAAAACCGTTTTTTCTGGCTCAGGGGGTCTCAAAACGTGGAGATTTGATGAAAACCGACTATGTCAAATTTTACATAAAACCAATACCTTCTCATTAGAATGAGAATGTAAAAATATTATAGATCATACGCACTAATAAACTTTTCTATACCGTGTATTATTCTTTAATTCTATTATCCAGTTCGTATAATCCATTTTTCTCAGTGAAACATTTTGATTGAAAAACTATCAGTTCAAAAATTCAAAATTAGATTTCCAAGCTACCTTCTTTTTAGTAGATTAGAGACAATCACATAACAAGAACATTCTTTCTCTGTCTTTTTTATGCTACTAGGGACCAGCATGTTTGGAGGCAAATTTATACCTCCTCATCAGGGATTATCTATAGGAAAAGTACTGGTATGAAGAATCGAAAATTATGCTAATTGAAGTTAATAAAATACCTGAAAATAAAAAATATTAAGATATTTATCTAAAAGGTAATTTCATTGGCGAGAAAATGATTTTTCTATAAAACATTCTTTTTAATAGCGAGAAACAGAAATTAATTCATTCAATCAATAACCCTATCCCATACTTTCTAGTATCTTGAGAGATCTTTTTTAAATAAAGATCTTTATCAGTCTCTCTCTTTATAACTAACATCTCCATAATTTCTCTCTTTCTTTGGTTTCCTTCATGATAAAGCATTTCAATAACATCCCAATTGAAATCATGAGCATGTGGAATTTTATGCTTTGAAAGGACTGAGAGAAATCTAGGACTTCTGTGAAAATTATTTTTATGTTCATCTCTCCATAGTCTAAATGCCCTACGTAATGCCCTATATAAACTGCATCACAGTCTATGCAATTCAATTTGTAAATAACACATTGTTTGTCTAGCTCTTTATACCCATCTTTTTTCAATTCAAAAATCCCAAAATTGATTTAAAAATCTTCGAAATTCTTCCAAAATGAGGTAGAACAATCATGTTAAATGTATTATAATCCTTCTTATTACTTTTATTCTGATTATCATTTTTGTTTTTTATATGATTTATTCTATCGTGCACATGTTTTTCAATCAAATCAAACGGATAATGATTGAGAAAATGATTTTTTTTAGACAATTCAATATTTTTTCATGAAAAACTGGATATGGCAATTTAAGAGCTCTATCAAATTTTTTATAAATCCTATTTTGTTTTGAATAGAGTGATTAGACAGAAAACTAAAGTGTTCTTCCTGAATATATCGTTCTTCTGTGCCAATCTGTAATAGTACATCCTTCATCAGTTTTAATTAAAGTCATATCTAGAACATTTAATCTTCCTTCAGTTTTATTTTCACTCTAAATTGTATGTAATCTTAAGTAAGAACATCAAAATTACTTCTTTGTACACAAAGTGCCGAATCATCAATATATCTTGCATAAAAATCAAGATTAAAATCAATTCTTTCAAAAACATAATTTTCTAAATCTTCTAGAGCTATTTCAGCTAAAATAGGAGACAAAACTGATCCTATAGAAGTTCCAAATTTTTTTTTATAAAGTTATTATTAAATTTGAAATATACCGAATGAAAAACATATTTCATAGCGTCAAGAAATTTTTTGTTTAGGAATTTTGGTATGAATTTTAATCAAATCCCATTGTTATTTTATGGCAATTTTAATTCTTTATATAAGGAATGTTTGGAAACATGGCTATTACGTAAATGGAGACCAGAATGTGATCAGAAGGTATTTTAACATTCTCAATTAACTTTAAAAGAATTAACTTAAAGATTGATGTTCTTGAAATTTCTATGGATTTTTTAAATGATTTTACTGAGTAATTCTTGCAATTTCCTAGTTGGCAAAACTATTGTCAAAATTACTGGTCGTGAAGGATAATCTGTTTTATGGGCTTTCACAAGGCCATATAGGCTAAAGAGACATTTGTATTAAATGTGTCAATATCACATGTTTTCATATAAGTACCCAAATATTTCGCATTTTTCATCCTCTCTAAAATTTTATAAGTACACTTTTAAATCATTCTTGTGGGATTATTTGAATTATCTTGAAAACTATCTTCATCATTCAAGATATGCATCATTTTTTTATTGTAAACATTTATAAGAATCGGTGCTATAATACTCCCTTTTCCAGCTTCCGTTACCATTAATTCTGGATGATTTTTCAAGAAATTTTTTGTTATTAATAAACTTTCATTTAACTCTTTCTAACCACGTTTGCAGAGTACCATTATTTAATTAATCGTTAGATATACCCATCAATGTTATCAATACCCATCAAAATGTTAATAACTCTGTGGAAGAATCACATAAAAAATATTTAGAAACCTTCCCGAAAAAAGTAACGAGTCAGTTTTTTTAAATAAAATTTTTAAAACGTCAGTTTAAATTTCGAGATGATTTTGATAGTTTTTTTATTTCATTATTTGAAAGTGTTTTCAAACTCAAAAATTATACTTCAATTCACGTAATTCAATCAATAATTCTACAATAATAATCTATAAACTGTTTTATTTCACACTATTATTAATTCTAAATCACAAAATGTTCATAGAATTATTTTTCCTTTTAATGAAACTATTTCTTTTAGAAGTTAATCACTAAAAAGACATATTTTAACAATAGAAATGGTCAGCGACAAAATATGTTGTTTTTAGAGGAATAATAATAATATCACATATAATACACTTCATGACTTCTCCAGGATATACTTTAAAGTCCAATACTAACCAGCTTTTTTCAATTCACATAATTTCATTTTTTTCCTACAGGCTTGTCTCGATTTATTTTAACGAGAGTATCCTCCCTCAAATTGTTATTAAATACCGTTTGAGTATGCAGGAAATAAAATTTGTATTTATTATAAACATTGTGTCAAAGGATTAGGTTAAGATTAAGTTATTTAATTAAAGATTAGATTAAGTTATTTCGAATTTTATTTTGACTCAGTCTGAAAGCAATCAGCCCATAAATAATAATAAAATATTATAGTAAATAAAATAATAAAATGAAGCTTCCGAAACATCTTTTTAGTTTTTTCTTATCACTGTTTAACTTTTGCTTCACTCTCCTGAAAATGTGTAGAAGGAGTCTTAGGGAACGTATATCAATTACGCAAGGATGATTTGCGAAATTTTAGACCACCTCCCCCCACTCTACTGTAAGGATTCATAAGATTTTTGTGACCCCCTCGCCTCCTTATTCAAAATTTAATATTTTTACTCAATATATCAACAATATATGAATAATTTTCACTGTGAACGAGATTCCAAAAGATTTCGAGGAATCCCGTGTGGAAATGCAAATGGGGGGCTGGTCTGGTACCCGACCAGTTGGCCCCACTTTAAGTCGGGGGCTAGTCGGGACAACTGGTCGGGTACCCGACCAGTTCGTCACGGTGAATTAGTCGGGGGCTGGTCGGATGACCCGACTTATCCCAGTCGGGGTCTAGTCGGGTACTACCCACGTGAGAACACACCACTGGCGCAGTACCACTATTGCTATCCTCTAAAGATATAACAAAAAAGGTATTTAAAAAATAAATAATAATTGACTGCGAGTATTCTGTCTATGAATGTTAATTGCCCTGCTTAGAATGAATACATATATTACATTTTTAAAAATTATATTACAAATAAAATTTCTAACGATACGGGGTTTCGAACCTACATCTACACCTGAATCTGTCGCCTAGCAGTCGGTAGTCTTAACCATTGCGCTAAACCTACGAGTTGAAACTCGATGAAAAAGCCATCTTCATAAGGTACAGCTCAAAAAAGTAATAACAACAATTTTTTAAATCTTTTTTCTAATTAATTTTTTTATTATTATACGACATCATAATATAGACGTAAAATAAATAATCTGTTAACAGGAATATGAATAAAATAATTTTTAAATAAATAATTTAAATCGATTACAATTTTTCTTCGTGTAATATTTTGTTTTTTCGCGTTTTAGACTATTTTAAAACTTTTGATATAAAGACATAAAATGTCATTTTTAATGAGCATTTAAAATTTGTATCCACGGAAATTAGAAATTTTATCGCGTATTGCGACAATTTTTTTAATACACAAATTTTTTTAAACTTTCCTATAATGTTTTGCTTTTTAGGTGTTTTAGACTATTTTACGACGACTAAGAATTAAATCAAATGTAATTTTTTCTGAAGATTTACAATTTATCTTAAAGATGGAACTTAGATTTTTTTTCCTTAAAAAAAAAACAGAAAAAAAATTGTTTTCGCGATATTTGTATTTATAGTTTTTCGAAATTTTAGAACACAGGAACAGTCATAAACTCTCGTTGAATTGATATTAAAAATGTTACATTAAAAGAAGAATAGCCCGATCAGAGCCCGACTAGAACCCGCCTAGGAATTTTGACATAAAAATAGCCTACACAGAGGATTAAGATTTTTTGAAATAGCTCGACTAGTCCCCGACCAGCCCCCGACTAGAAATGTACACCAAAAAGAACCCCACTAGCCCCCGACTAGTGCCCGACTTTTAATAGGGCCAAGTGGGGCTATTTCTACACGGGATAAAAAAAGTTTTAGGGAATTTCAAACGAATCCCAAAGCAATGCGAGAGGTTTCACAGACTTTAGGTGATTTTAAACGATTTAAAGAATTTGAAGAAAGTACCTAGTACAATTTCAGAGAGAATCTTAATTTTTAAGTAATTTTACTAGATTTTAAGGGACTTCAAAGGATTTTAAAGGATTTCCAGAAATACCGAAGTATTTTTATGAACTAAAAATTTTAGGGGATTTTAATTGAATGTTCATGATTGAAGGAATTTCGTAAGATTTAAAAAAATGTTTTAAGGAATTTTAACAGATTTAAAGCTATTTAATGCGGTTTCGACGATTTCACGGGATTTTAAGAGATTCGAAAAGTTTCCAAACTATATACATGGATTTCAGAAGATATTAAAAGATTTAAAGGAATTTTAAAGGATATTGCCGATTATTATAAACGGTTTCAAGGGATTTCGAGGAATTTAAATTAGTTTTAAAAGACTTTAAGGGATTTCAAGATATTCTGAAAGATTTTCACGGATTTGAAAGATGTCAATGAATTTTAAACGGATTTAAAAGATTTCAAGGGATCTCGTAATCTTTCGAGATTTTTACGGAATTTCAAGGACTGTAACCAATTTTTAGAGATTTTAAGCAATTTCTACGGATTTTGAAACAATTTAAAGATTTCAAACGATCTCGAGGATTTCAACCGATTTTGCGGAATCTTAAATAACTGTATGCGTTTTCCACAGTTTCTAAAGGATTTCAAGGGATTTTCAGGAAGCTCAATAGTTTTAAGAGGATTTCAAGAAATCAGATACGATATCCACGTGCTGACAAAAAATACTACATAACAAATAAATATACTATTGAATCAATGGACCTCGCTCAAGAGCGGATATCTTATTGGTTCAAAAGTATATATTATAGATTTTATGAGCATCACTATTTAGCTCAATAGAATTGCTATAAATTATGTAATACGTTTGAGTCAATGAAATATCTGCTTTTAAACGAGGTTTATTGATTCAATAGTATATTTTATTTTGAGAATGCATAGTTTTTTCTCAGTATGGAATTCAAAAGATTTCAAGAAATTTTTACATGATTTAACAAATTTTCAGGGATTCACAAAATTTTCAAAAGAATTCACTGGATTTCAAAGGATTGCAAAGATTTCCAGGGATTTCATGAGATTTTATGGCAGGTATACGTTCACCAGATTGCAAGAACGATTAACTCCTCGACTCTTCATTTCTTGGACGTATGTAGTATGAAATATTACATAACAAAAAAGAAATAAAAAATATATATATACATATATATAATGTGTATGATAGTATAAAAAGTAATTTTAACAGACAAAACTGGTTTTAGCACATCTAAAAAAAGAAAATTATAAAGAGAAAACTTGCCAAAGAAATGCTGTGGACTCCCCCAACCCAAGTGAGGATTCGTGAGATTTTCTGTAACCCCCCCCCCCCTTCAGAAAAAAGACTATACCTAATTAATGGACGATCCCTTATTGCAAAAGAGACGATGAGTATGCATTGTAAGAAGAACATGCCTACACAGAAAACATACATGGATGGTCTCCATAAGATATTATTGAGTTCAGAAGTCAAACTCTGATTTCACTTGGCACTACCTCGACATTTCTCGACACAAAGAACCGCTTTTATTGCGTACAATGAAAATGCATTCGTGTCGTGATGATCACATTTATGCTCACCGCACAGAATGTATAACACTGCATGCATCTATAGCTCTTAAAGTAAGTATCTTTCTTCTTATCCGACAAGAATCTATCAATCAGAACGAGAATATCCAACATGTGTTGATATAATCAATCATTTTTACATTATTCAGGGTTGCTACAAAATCCCAATTTCGAAATTCCCTAGCATTCCCTGACTTTTCCCTGATCAATTTTTTATTTTCCCTGACCGTTATCAAGTTTTCTTTCAAGTATAAAAACAACATTACATCTAGCTCTATAATGTTAATGAAAAAAAAATGTTTCCTTCAAAATTTATTTAAAAGAATATTAGTGACAAAAGTCATACAGAATTTTGAAAGGGGTCATACACAAATTACGTAAGACGATTTAGGGGGAGATGCGGTTTGGTGAAAACTTACTGTTTCTTATGAAGGCGGAAAGGTGCGGGGCAATTGGAAGGTTTTACTTAAGACAAATTTTGAGTGAAAGAAAATAGTAAATACACATATTTTACAACTGAGAGATATTACATTTTCAAAAAACTAGATGAATTTTAAACCAAATAGTTGATTTTTCAACCCAAAAAATGAATTTTCATCCTAGAAGATTAATTATCTACTAAGAAAGACGAATTTCCAACAAAATGCATTATGGTTTAACTAAGAAAGATAAATTTAATATTAAAAAATTCTTTTTTATAAAAAAAACGTGTTTTTCTAGCAAAATTGTTAAATTTTAAACAAAAGAGATAAATTTTCAAACAACAACATTCATTTTCTATCAAAAAAGACAAATTTTCAACAAAATACATGAATTTCCAACTGAACAGTTGAGTTTTCAACCAAGAAAGACTTCTCAGTTAATAAAAAAATGATCTTATCTAAATATTTGGATTTTCAAGCGAAAAAAATTAATTTTCTACAAAAGAGTTGAATTTATAAATAATAATTAAATTTTCAAACCAAAAAAGACCAGTTTGAAAGAAAAAATGAATTTTCTACTGCAAAGATCAATTTTCAAGCAAAACGGGAATAGTTTTTTTCATGCCAAAAATACTAATTTTCTACAAAACAGTTGAGTTTTTAAACCGAAAATATGATTTTTCAACAACAAAATGGTTCAATTTTCGAACAAATGAAATGAATTGTTAACTAAAATGATGAATCTTTAACAACAACAAAATAAATTTCTCAAAGGGATAAATTTTTGACAAAAAATGGAACATTTAAATTTTCAACCAAAGAAATGAATTTTCAACTAAAAAGATGAAGTTTCATCTGATGAGATCATTTTTCTACCAAAGAAGATGAATTTTTAACAAAATACATGAATTTTCAACCAAATAGTTGAATTTTCCATTTAAAAAGATACATTTTTATCTTAACATTGAATAGTTAAATTCGCACTTAAAAAAATTAATTTTCTGACAAATAAAATGTATTTTTGACAAAATAATTCAATTTTCAACCAATGAGATGAATTTTTAACCAAGAAGATTAAATTTCTACCAAGAAAAGAAAAAATTGCAAACAAATAGAGCAATTTTTAAACAAAAAAGAGGATTTTTCAATCAAATTGTTGAATTCTTAGCCAAACCATGTTAATTTTCAAACAATTGCATTTTCATCCAAAAAAGATTAAGCGTCTACACAAAATTTGAATTTTCAAATCGACAATATGATTTTTTAATTAAAAAATTTATCTTTAACCCAAAAACATCAATTTTCAACAAAACAGTTGAATTTTCAACAAAGAAAAATTATTTTTTAACAAAATTGTTATTAGCGCATTTTCTTCTCTACATATAATTTCATTAGGGTTCCACGTTTCTTTGATTGACATAATTTATATGCAAGTTCATCCCTCAAGTTTATAAAATCTTAGTAAAATTTTTTGGGGGGAGGAGTTCAGAGCAAATCTTATACTAATAAGTATTATTTATTTTATTAAATTATTTATTATATTAAAAATTAAAATGTTTATGAAAAATGCACAGGGTGAGACGGGGGGATCAAAAATTTCAGAAAAACTTCACAGCTTTAATTTTCTCAAGGTCAAATATTTACAAAATTTAAATAGTTCTGAATTTTACAGCTTAAGAATTGTGCCATCAATCCAATAAAAGTTGAAAACCGATAGTTCTCTCAAGAAAATAGATTTGCGGTAATTTTTTGTTCTTGTTTGGTATTGTACCTGCTGCTACCCTAAATCTTATAAGGGAAATTTTAATTTGAAATTTTAATTAATTACAGTATGTGCAAACATGTCTTAAAGGTTTTGATTACAATATTCGGCACAAGATTTAGCATAACTGAAAAAAGTTTTGTCGAAATATTATGAAACAAATCTGTAGGATCAACAAAATTAATTTTTGGTGTGAAAACAAAAAAATATGACTATCCTATATGAACAGTTTTTATTGAAATAAAATTGTTTCTTGGTAGATTTCTGCACTGTATCTAAAGTACCTTCCTAGTATCTAGCGTTTTAGTATAGTGTTAGGTCAGAAAGAGTAGGTCATATTGACAATTCCTTATTTTGATTAGTATCACTGAATGGATCCGAAGACAACTTAAATAACATATGCAAATAATGCTATTACAGAAAAAACTAAGAATAAAATTTGTTGCAGGAAATTTTTTAGAGGGATAAAGTTTTGTTCAGCCAACTTCGCGTCTTTCAAAATACATATGTTTTTCATGGAAAAACAAAAGAAAGTTTAACCGATATTTGTGTAAAGTTTATCCTTCGAAGTTAATTTTTGTTGCAAAGAATCTTTCGTCGGAAATCGATGTAAAGTTTATCTTCTGTTTTTTCTGTGATAATACTAACAATTGTCACTTTTGTTGCATTAAGTTTGGCCAGAGATGTTGTGTACCAACATTTTGTAATCTCCAAAATCAAAAACTGTCAATCAACCTCGGTTCGATAATTTTTTCCAATAGTTCAAATAATTTTCGCTATTTTACGCCATTAAACCGATTGTAGTATTCCTTTATCCAACATTAAAAACAGGTAAATAGTTGATTTCATGAACCGTTTTTTCTGGAAATAATTAAATGAATAGTTAAGATTTTCCGTGGTTTCCATTACTATTTTCTATTATTTTCTATGAAGTATATAAAAACTTTGTCAATTTAAGAGACCTACTCTTGTACAGTTTCCCCTATTAGAATTTCTTTAATACTGTACGAACATTCCTAATTGTAAAAGATATTAAAAGAATTTATATTACTCAATAATTAGGAAAAATGCGTATTTCGATTGGAATCGTTAGTGGCATAATTGCTGTAGGTCAGTGGCAATGATTCTGTACATAAATGCCTGCAAGCTAGGTAGGTACATCTTTCATTGCTATTAAAAAAGTCCAAACTGGTGAAATACTCCTTGGCTAGGATCATAATATAAAAGGAAGCAGTGACGCAATTGTGACAAACGTTACAGCACAGTTAATTGTGCAAAGAAGGTAACCTTTTGATAAAATAACAACTCCATTAACATTTTATGACATGCGATAATTTATATTCTTTCGATTAATAGTTATTTTAGAGCACTGTGAATCTCTCGATTGTGACGGATATTTATGGCTAACTACTCTCGTTTGTCTGCGATTAGCTAATTGCTCCAGAGGAAGATTACTGATGACATTCCTGCACCGTTCCTTATACGATTATTATATTTTTACCATAGATTCCTCTCAGACGTATGACTAGCTGATGCAAATTGTGCAAAAGTTTTCTTGCAATATGTGTAGCATAATGGAAATATTGTAGAGATTGGAAAAAATGTCGGCCAGAAATAAATCTTTAAAAAAGATTTTGCATATGATAATCGTATCAATAAATCTATTAGTAATAGGACACGAGCTATGATTATTAGATGAACTGTTGTTAAACAAATATTTACTATTACAAATCCAGAGTTGATGTACCCACTTTGATTAATTGATTAAATAAAATTGCTAATGTTTTAGACCCTATTTTTTAAACTTACTTTATTGAAATTTGAAAGACAGGGTTGCTACAAAATCCCAGTTTCGAAATTCCCTGACTTTCCCTGACAAATTTTTCATTTTTTTCCCCATTTTAATTTTTCTTTTAGGTATAAAAACAGCCTCAGACCTAGGAGATCAATAATTTTAATGCAAGTAATGGTTTGTTTCTAAATTTCGAATAAACACTTTTAGTGACGACAGTCATACAAAATTTTATGAGGGATCATCCACAAATTACGTAAGACATACGTGTAATACATGAATTTCCAATCAAATAGTTGAGTTTTCAACTCAAAAAGATAAATTTTGAACCAAAAATGGGAGAATTGAATTTTCAGTTAGAACAATTTTCAACCAAGAAAAAAGAAATTGTCAATAAAATCCTTAGATTTTCAACCAAAGTGATGAATCTTCGATTTAAAAAAAATGAAATATCAACTAAAAGTGTAATAGTTTATATTTCCTACACAAATTTTTTTTCAATGAAGAACAGTTGGCTTAAACCAAAAAATACGAATTTTCAACAAATAAGTTATATTCTCAACCAAAAAAGGCTAATTTTCAAATAAAAAAGAGGAATTTTCAACAAATAAAGATTGTTGAGTCAATAAAGAAAAAAAAATCTCATGCAAAATCTTGAATTTTGAAGTCAAAAATACGAATTTCCTGAAAAACAGTTGAGTTTTCAATTAGAAAATATGAATTTTCAACCGAAAAAAGACGAGTTTTAAACAAAATAAATGAATTTTCGACTAAGAAAGATAAATTCACAAGCAAAAATCAAATAGTTACCTTTTTAATTAAAAATAATAATTTTCTACTAAACAAACGAATTATTTTTAAATTAAAATTAAAATTATTTCCAGGAGTTTTTTATATAAAAAATATAATATTTGAACTAAAAATATAATAGTTACAGTTTCAGTTAGGAAAATAAATTTTGAACCAAAAATAGAATTGTTAAATTTTCTGCCAAAAAATTAATTTTCAACTAAATGAAATAAATTTTTAGCGGAATAGTTGAATTTTTAGCCAAACAGGTGAATTTTCCACCAAGAATATTACATTTCTATCATAAAAGATCAATTTTCCACAAAAGATTGAAGGGTTGAATTTTCAGTTTGAAAAATATTTTTTTAACTTAAATGATGAATCTTTATCCACAAAAATTAATTTGTAACCAGATATGTACCAAAGAAAATAAATTTTCAACTAAAAAAGATCAATTTTTCACCAAAGATAGAATAGTTCAATTTTCAGCCGGAAGAATAAATTTTTAGTTACATAAATAAATTTGCAAACAAAATAGTTTAATTTTCAACCAAAGAAAGGAATTTTTACGAAAATGATGAAGTTTCATCTAGTAAGATTAGTTTTCTATCAAAAGAGACGAATTGTCAACAAAATAGTTGAATTTTCCAAAACAGATACATATTAAAACAAGTCAATAAAGAAACAAAATCTCATACAAAATTTTGAATTTTAAAGCCAAAAAGACGATTTTACGACGAAGAATATAATTTTCAGTGAAAACAATTTTCAAACAAGAAAAAAGAAATTGTCATCAAAATACTTAGATTTTCAACTAAAGTGATGAATCTTTGATTAAAAAAAAACTAATTCTCAACTAAAAGTGTAATAGTTTATATATTCTCCACAAATTTTCTTTTCAATGAAGAATAGTTGGCTTAATCCAAAAAATAAGAATTTTCAAGAAATAAGTTATATTCTCAACCAAGAAAGGCTAATTTTCAAAACAAAAAGAGGAATTTTCAACAAATAAAGATTGTTGAGTCAATAAAGAAAAAAAATCTCATACAAAATGTTGAATTTTGAAGTCAAAAATACGAGTTTTAAACAAAATAAATGAATTTCCAACTAAAAAAGATAAATTAACAAGCAAAAATCGGATAGTTACCTTTTTAATTAAAAATAATAATTTTCTACTAAACAAACTTATTACTTTAAAATTAAAATTTTTTATACAAAAAAGATAATTTTTGATCTAAAAATAGAATAGTTAAAGTTTCAGTTAGAAAAATAATTATTTAAACCAAAAATAGAATTGTTAAATTTTCTGCCAAAAAATTAATTTTCAACAAAATAAAATACATTTTCAGCGAAATAGTTGAATTCTTAGATAAACAGATGAATTTTCAAACAATAATATTCAATTTCTATCATAAAAGATCAATTTACCACAAAAAATGGAATGGAATGTAACCAGATATCTACCAAAGAAGAGAAATTTTCAACTAATGTTCAACTAATGACATGGATTTTCAACTAATAAAGATCAATTTTTCACCAAAAATATAATAGTTAAATTTTCAGCTAGAAGAATAAATTTTCAGTTACATAAATAAATTTTCAAACACAATTTCAACAAAATAGTTCAATTTTCAACCAAAGAAAGGACTTTTTACAAAAAAGATGAAGTTTCAGCTAGTGAGATTAGTTTTCTACCGAAAAAGACGAATTTTCAACAAAATAGTTGAATTTTCCAAAACAGACACTTTTTAAAACAAGTCAATAAAGAAACAAAATCTCATACAAAATTTTGTATTTACCAGTGAAAAAGAGGAATTTCCTGAGAAATAGTTGAGTTTTCAATCCAAAAATATGAATTTTTAACTAAAAAAAAGATGATTTTTCAAGAAAAAATGGAATCAAAATTAATTAAATAATGTAAGTAATTATTTAATTCATTTAATTAATTAATCAAAATAAAAATCAATTTAAAAAAATTTCTACTAAAACATAAATGTTCAACAAAATACATTACAATACAATAATACAATTTTAAAACAGATACATTTTTAACTTAAAATAGAATAGTTATATTTTCAGTAAATGATTAATTCTCAACCAAATCAAATAAATTTTGAACGAACTAGTTCAATTTTCAATCGAATAGATGAATTAGTAATCAAGAAGATTAATATTCTACCACAAAAGGCGAATTTTGAACAAAGTACAGGAATTTTTAACCAAATAGTGGAATTTTCAACTGAAAATAAATATTCAATCAAAAAAATAATTTCCAAGAAAACAGTTCAATTTTGACCAATAAAATAAGGGTTTTCAGCTGAAATGATGAATCATCAACTAAAAAAATTAATTTCTAACAAAGTACTTCAACTTTCAAGTAAGTAGTTGAATTTTCAACCAAAAAATATGAATTCTCAACGAAACATGTAAAAGTTGATATACCAACCAAAAAAGGTTTCAATTCTAAACCAAAAACAGTTGAATTTCACCAAAAAAGACGAATTTTCAAAAAAATCGTTGCATACTCAACCAAAACAGATTAATTTTCCACCAAACAATTGTAATTTTTAGCCAAAAAAGATGCAACTACAGCCAAAATAGAGGAGTTTTCAACCCAAAAAGACGATTTTTCAACAAAACAGCTAAATTTTCAACTAAAAAGAATTACCTTTAAACGAAATTGTTCAATTTTCATCCAAATAATCAAACTAACTGCAACTTCAGTTTATCGAAAATTCTCGACATTGTCAGGTTTTCCCTGGCATTAAATTGTGTAACGGATTATCGGACCTCCTCAGCCTCACCCCTTTAAAAATGAAACCGTAACAAATTCACACAGAGTTCCTGACCCCCCCCCCCCTTGATATGTTACGTGATTTAAGTACGGCCCCTAATCAGTTTTAAATTCCCTAACTTTCCCCGACTTTTTGGAATTCCCTGTCCTGTAGCAACCCTGAAACAGCTATTTTTGAGGTAATTTTTCGAAATTGAAGAAGGTTTGCACAATTTTGTTTTGATTTTGATGAGTTAGGCCTGAGGAAGATATAACATCGCACTCATTCAAGGTATGCACTTTCATCACGAACGACTACCAGCGAAATGCAAGACAAAGTAAGCTTCAGAAGCGAAAGGACTTAATGCAAGTACGATGCGGCAGTTATCCGCATAAATCTCACATGTTTCTGACATAACGTGTGCCATGCCGGCTGTCGTATATTTCGTGATGCTTCTAATTAGCCTTCTCCAATTTTACTTTCCTCTTTTACTAAAATTTTCCAATTTTGATATATTTTATGAGCACAATATATACACTGTAAAAATGTGTAGGTAAAACAACAACAAATATTGTAGAATCAAATTAATCAAACTAAAATATATTTGAATAAAGTGATTTTTGTTTTTGAAACAGCCAACCGTAACCTCGATTCAAAGATTATCTTCTATCTACCAAAGTATATCTTTGAATTAGCTATGTGACGGCATGACTGTCAGATGTCATAAAAAATCGAAACCTAAAGTACAAATTTTTTGTTAGTTTAAAAACAAGTTCTTCTGATAATTTGACTTGTTTTCATTCTAAATAGACCCTTATTAGAACTTATCATTATCACCCTATTCAAAGTTCCAGCATTCTCAATCCAGCTAATCTATATAAAACCTTTGTTTTAAAGATTTATTTATATGGTTCATTATTAATAATACAATAAATTTTGGTGCATATTCCTGCTTTAATAATGTTACCAATATCGTTGGTTCATTTTTTACAATATTTTCAGATAGGGGAAACCACCATACAGTAGTTAGGAAAAAATTCAACAGCATTTTACTGCATCAGTTTCCAAAAATAAAGAAAGATGATCATTGTTAAATAAAGCTTACATGTTCAATTGAGTATTCTTATAGAAAAAAATATCGCGAAATTAATTAATTAGCTGTATTCAACATTTTCATTAGACCTGGTCAAGGGTACGATTTTGACACCTTTGTCCATCAATAGATAATCGTTTCTGGTGTTGCTCCTGGGCAAGTCAGAATACTCATTTCTAGATAATTATAATTTATCATTAGTATACTCACAATTAAAATCAATTTATTGAGTAAAGAATAGTTGGAACTATGATTATTTTACAAAAAATTTACAAAAAACGCAAAATAAAAAAACATACAAAACCTTTAACTTAAAACAACTGCGAGACAGTCGCAGAGCTGCCAATTTTGGCAGATACATTTTTTGTAAGTTTCCGATTATCTACTGTTGGTTATCTACTCTTGGAAAATGTAATATCCAATAAAAAGTCCTTAAATATTTATAAATATTAAAGAAAGAACACTTTGTATTCATAAATATTGTTCATTAAACTTCAAGTTTTGATTCTAATGTATGAACATGTCATAAAAATGTTTCATTAAGTTAAAAAGTATGAATAATGAAGAGGTGAAATTTTTTTTCAGGTTAAAAAGAAATTTTTTGCTCTCACGCAATTATTTATAAAATTTCAATCAAACTTCGTTAGAAGGTATAATATCCTTGCTGACACATTATACTAACAAAAGTCATAAACATTTTGTTCAGTTTTCCAGTTAATTAAGATTATCTACTGTAAATCATTATCTACTGTAGGGTGGTTTCCCCTAGATCAAGGATAAATATCGCTGGTTCAGCTATAAATTTTTTTCCGTGTGCACATTTAACAAATTGTTTCATTATAATCACACAAGTATCATTTCTTTTTTTAAATGACAGTAGATAAAAATAGAAGAATCAACCAATATATATAGCTATATAGCTATACATAGTCTTAACAATAGAGCAATTAAGAATTAAATTCAATTTTGAATTTTCAGAAGAAACTTGTTGTTAACTTGCTGAGTGTTGATTAATAAAAGAATGCAACATTTAGTAGAAAATATTTTATTATTCTTCGGGTAAATGAAATTGTATATTAGCTTACGAAATTATTTGTAATGCTTGTTATTAATTAAAATTATGAAGAATTGTACTACAAAATTTTTTTATATATCATCAAATTTGTATGTTTATAATCAAGTGAATTCATTAAATGGATCTATTTTCTAGTTTGAAAAGTATTTTCCAAATCTCTCCTAGACCTTTTTTCTCCGAAATTGTATGCATTTAAATAGTGTTGAAATCACCATATTCTAAAGAGGAAAATATTTTTTAAAAAAGATCTCATTGTCTCGAGCAACAGATTGGAACTTTGAAAATTAGTAAATCATTATTCAGTGTAATTAGCACCTCACCGAACAATTTTTTTTAATAATATCAGATTTTCAAGTATTTTAGAGGTCAAAATGTGATTTTTTTGTCCACAATATTTGAAATATTTATAGTAAAAATTAATTCAAATAGAAAAGGAAATAAACATTTACTCAATATGTACTTTTTAAAAAACTATCATTTTTGAGAAAATATATTTTAAGCAAAATTAAATTTTGTCATCTGTACTTGAGAAAAGTGACATTTTTTAACAGAAAAAGTGACAAAAATTGAATAATGTTCTTTCGATCTTAAAAAATTTCAAAGGAGTTCCAGGTTCATTTGAAAGAATTCAAGATAATTTTCTTAAAAACCATGAATTAACTAAAATTTGAGTGAATTAAGAGAAATTTTTAGAGAAATGAGAAGAATTCGATGAAATTCATAAAAATTCTAGGCTCAAGGTGAATTTTTAGAAAATCCAAAATATTCCACTGATTTCAGTAAAATTGGAGTAAATTCAGAAGAATTTAAGGGAGTTCAAAATTTTTTTATGAAATACCTAAGAATTCAAGGCGAGTTTAAAAGACTTCAGGGTGAATTAAAAAAATGTATAATCTATTTAACTGAATAGAATTGAGCAAATTGAGAAGAATTCAAATGAATTCAAAAGATTTCAGCCAAAGTTGAGAAAATCAAGAGAATTAAAAAGAATTCAAAGCTGCACTAAGAAAAATAGATTATACCGTTTATGATCTTGGATTTTTAAAGTTAAAACATCAAATATTAAATAAATATTATATATATATATAATACAAATATGAATATTAAATCGTAAAATCCAGATATGAGGCTTAATAATCTAGTATTTTAACAATTAAAATCAAGATTGTATGGCTCAATATCTATAGCTAGCTGTCACAAAACTTTAAATCCAAGATCATAAACGGTACAATACATTTTTCTCAGTGAATTTAAAATAATGCAAGATAAATTAATAAGGATTTAGGGCGAATTCAAAAGAATTCAAAGGTATTAAAAAAATGTAATAAAATTTTATTTATTTATTTATTTTATTTTAACTTTATCTCAAAAGCGGCCCTGTATCTTAGAGAAACAATTGTGTTGTTTTCTGCAACATTTTTCAGGTGGAACAACGTTCTTTAAATTCTCTTAACTAGATTAATATGTATTACAAAATACAAATAGTACATATTTATCTAAGGAAATGGCCTGTATTCTTTGATATTTGCGTGTTTTTGACCATACAAAAAAAATTTTTTGGAAATATTCATACAAATAATACATAAGGTACAAAAGACACTGAGGGTACAACTAATCAAACATTCAAGAATTTCTTCTCACATGTAATTACAAATATTATAATGATTCTTTTTTTTAACTTGGGGCAACATTTTTTAACAAACATATGATACGAAGTTTTGCGGAAAAAATGACGTCCGAAAAAAATTCCTTTATAACTTCTTTCAAAAATGATTTCCACTTGAAAATAATAATTGGGTCAAAGTTTTCAATATTTCTGTTTAATTCCTACGGAATATTTTTTCATAATTAAAGTTCGGATTACACAATATTCATTTCCGAAGGAACAACAATTAACCAGAAGACTTATCAAAGCAGAAACAGTAATACTTGAAGTTACTAATTGAAAAATGAAAAAAGCACCTAAAATTTCAATGTTGAAAATTGACAAATTGTATAAAAAATTCATATTTCGGTTCCATCAGTATATCATTAAAGTTTATCAAAATACTAATTTTCTACTGCCAAAGAATATGCTAAGGAACAGTGTGATACAATTCAAAAGGACAAACTGCAAGAAGAGAAGCAATTGATTGATCAAAATTTGATAAAATTAGGAAAATTAGAAGGAATAATTTTAAAAACTTGATCATTCGCCAAAGAAACAATATTGATTATTGAACAATATTAAAAGAAAATTTTCATATTTATGGACACATGCATGATATGCCACCCTTCAGTTTTTTAAATTATTATTTAAAAATTGAGAAACTACTGAATTTGATAGAAAAAATTACCGTATAAAATTTTATTGAACAGCATCCCTAATCAAGTAATTGATTTCACCAGCAAATAATCGTTGTGTGTACACAGGTAAAAAGCGGTGCATAAATTACAGATGAAGTTCACACGATCGAGTCGTAAAACCTTGTATTTCATGATTAATAACTGCAAGAGCAGCTGGTAGTAAACCATTACGCGAAAACCCTGTACACCAATTAGCCATTCTTGCGTGTCTTAATAATCGTATGTCGATTAACTTGTAATTATCTCATTTCACAATGCATTATTGCGGCACAATACATATATGTATACTCGATATTCTCTAGTTTGAATCGGGAGTGTCCAAAAAATTCTATTGGTTTGGATTCTGAAAGGAATTGCAAATTTTAACCAGGAATTACACTATCACGAGTTCATTGTCTGCACCTGAGGGTAAATAAGTACTGCATTTAGTGTAACGATGCAGGATAGACCACTGACGCATGTATTGCGGGCTAAACCGCAGAGAATTATATTGTAATACCTTACTATTGCTATCGGGCAATTGTACCGAGACGATCAATCACCGAGTGAAAGTACATAAACTCACGAGGTACATCAGTCTCTGTTTAAATGAATAATTAATAATTCATATTCTTTTTCGACTGTATAAAAAAATTGTTTCATTACTTGTAAAAGACGACGTGAACTGCATTGCAATTTACGAAACTGGAGGAAGCATAGTTTAGGGGTGCGATTAACTTGATAATATATTTACGAACGCAAAACTAAATATTTTTGTTGGTGGAAAAAAAAATATTTTGTACCGTATGAAAGGAATAAATTTCTACATGGACAATTCTTTTATTCAATGCTCAAAGAAAGTATAATATAGTTGGATTTGGAATCTCCAAGTATACTGAGTTGATACAATAATATATTTTTTACTCAAAATCAATATAGAAAATACTTAATTCCGGAATGTAAAATATGTTTGCTTACTCACGTTTTTTTAATTTTGTATCAGAAAGAATAGGTATTTGAGTCCAAAAATTTAGATTTTTTTTTGGTGAAACTCAGTTGCAATGTATCAATTGCAAACTATTTTTGGAAGAACCATTTAATAATCAGTTATGATTTAGGCTTGTTAGGATCAATTTTATCAGCATGATACATCAAATATATTTTGTATTGTTTTAAAAATATTGTAATTTTAATAAATAATACAAATAATTTTTCAATTGTACTTACCAAGAACATTCTGAAGTCTTAAATTCTCTACACAGTTTATACACTATTTTTGGAAAATTCCAACTACTGGATTAAAATATTTGGGAGCCCATTTGTTATGAAAAAACGCAAATTTTCAAAATATAAATCCGAATTTGGTAGAGACGCGTTACGGACTCGGAAGGGAACTGATCCAGTTCGTTAGTCTTGAGAGAATGTCATGATGCTTTGGACCTAACTCCCTTCTCGAAGAACCCCACTTGGTTCTTGAAACCTCGATGAGGTGAAGGACTGTAAGGACCCTCACGAGGACACGCGAATAATTAAAAAAACGTACTTTCCTTCCGGAAGTTGAAGTGGATGTTAATCTTCAAGGATACAGGATTTTGCAATAGTTCGTGAGATTTTGCTTTCAATAATTCGACAATTTCGAAGAATAGAGATTAAGATAGTTAATGTTTGTTGTCATTCTTTTTTTGGAAATTTGAAAACCTGTAGACTCAAAAAACCATTTCTGAATTTCAATATCTTTAAATTTCCAGTTCCTTTTTTAATCGGAATAATTCAAACTAAATTAATTGCAATTGATCTGTGAATTTCGAACTCTAAAATCAAAATTCTCTGCTTTTTGTTTGAACACTTTCTAATTTTTCAAATTTCGACTTTTGAGTGGTTTCAAAACTTAGAAGTTTAGAAAATTTAATAATTATAATATAATTTTTTTACGGAGATGACATAATTTTACCGATTGTTCAAAATTCCGAATATGAAAAAATATTGAAACAAACATTTTCCGTAAAATACTGAAATTTCAAGTTCCCGAAAGAAAATACAACTACCAAAAATGTTTATTTCAGACATTTTTGATTCCTGAAATTGGTAAATTTCTGAACTTTCAAATTCCCGAAAATACTAAATTGCCGAACTTTTGAATTCCCGAAAAAATAAATATTTAATAGCACACTTGAGAATAATTACCCCATAAAGAAAAAATATTGTGCTAAGCAAAAAATAACTATTAATTTTTTTGTGGATATGTGAAAATTCGGTAATTTACTATTTTCCGGAATTTGAAATTTCGGCAATTTACTATTTTCGAGAATTTAAAATTTCGCTAATTTACTATTTGCGGGAATTTGAAAATTCGGAAATTTAATATATTCGGGAATTTGAAAATTCGGGTATTAAAATTTCAGGAATAAACATTTTGGGTAGTTTTTTTTTTCTTTTTGGAGAATTTCTGTTTCAGTAATTATATTTTCGCTATTTTCCCACATTCCGGGTTTGAAAATTTAGAAAAATTATGTCATCCTATTCTTAAGGTCGTTGTCATTTTAAAAATTAAATCCCTAAAATAAATACTTTTTCTATGATTTTAAAATCAAAATAATATTTTGGGGAAAACATTCTCTACAACTCTTATGTTCCCAATTTTGAAAGTACATTTTTCATGGGCTGAAATCGTTCAAACATTTTTTTTAAAGAAAACTTTTTCAAACAAATAACAATATTTGAAGATTATTAACTTATTTTTCAAATTGGAAACAATAGAGTTGCAAGGAAAATCAATTACAAAAACTATTGTTAAAATAATTATTTTTCGTAGGTTTTAAACATTTTTCATACAAAAAATGTTTTTTCTATCATAATACAAGACTCATAATATTATTTCAATTTTTGAAATCATAGAAAACTTATTTTTTACAGAGAATCCACTAGGGTGCATGAAATATTTAAGGATAGTCAGAAGCTTTAACAATTGCATAATTTGAAATTGAAAAACTTCAAAAACTAAAAAGTATAGTACGGGCGAAAAATGAAAAATTGAATTAAATTTAAAGTGACGTGAGTTTTTTGTCCGTTTTTTGTCATTTTTTTTTGTAATTTGAAATTTATCATTTCTAATTCTATGTATAGACTATAGAATAATTATTATTCGTCACGTAGCATCGTTGCTTCAGGCAAAATTGACCGGAACTCAATAACCTTGCTTCACTAACCTATCTGCTAATACATGTACGAAACCCTAATAAGTATGCCAATACTACTGCCATGATATAATTAATTTTATCTGCCTGCTCTTGATTTCTAAGAACTTCGTCTAAAAACATATATTCCTTTTTACAAAGCAAATTTTTTTCAATTTCAATATGATTTCATCATTCTTTATCGCACAGAGTATGTACTTTCAACAGTTTCAACCAAGTTGTGGAATGTTTTCCCAAAAAATATGAATTATCACAGAAAAATGTAATAGTTGATAATTAAACCAAAAAATGATTTAATTTTAATTTAAAAATTTCTAACAAAATACACAAATTTTCACACAAATAGTTAAATTCTCAACTAAAAAAGATGATAAAAATTTTCAACTGAAAATAGAATAGTTAAACTTTCAGTTAAAAAAATTTATTTTCATATAAAAAAAATAATTCATAAAAAATAGTTTAATTTTCAACCAAACAGATCAATTTTCAATCAAAATGATGAATCTTCAATGAAAAAAATTATTTTCTAACAAAAGAGTTTAACTTTCAACAGTTTCAACCAAGTTGTGGAATTTTTTCCCAAAAAATATGAATTATCAAAGAAAAATGTAATAGTTGATAATTAAACCAAACAATATTTTAATTTTAGTTGAAACATTTGTAACAAAATACACAAATTTTCAACCAAATAGTTAAATATTCATCTAAAAAAGATCATAAAACTTTTCAACTAAAAATAGAATAGTTAAACTTTCAGTTCAAAAAATTAATTTCCAACCAAAAAAGAATTTGAAAAAATAGATAAATTTTCAGTTAAAAAATATATTTCCATTTAAAAGAATAATAATTTTAAAAAATAGTTTAATTTTCAAACAAACAGATAAATTTTCAATCGAAGTGATGAATCTTCAATGAATAAAATTAATTTCTAACAAAAGAGTTTAACTTTCAACAGTTTCGACCAAGTTGTGAAATTTTCAACCGAAAAATATGATTCCTTAAAGAAAATTGTAATAGTTGATAATTAAACCAAAGAATATTTTAATTTCAAATACAAAATTTGTAACAAAATACACAAATTTTCAACCAAATAGTTAAATTTTCATCTAAAAAAGATAATAAAATTTTTCAACT
>CAKNYM010053398.1:1038003-1062709 GCA_932195095.1 Andricus curvator
AAAAATTTGTAACAAAATACACAAATTTTCAAACAAATAGTTAAATTCTCAACTAAAAAAGATGATAAAAATTTTCAACTGAAAATAGAATAGTTGAACTTTTAGTTCATAAAATTAATTTCCAACCAAAAACAATTTTGAAAAAAATAGTTAAATTTTAAGTTAAAAAAATTTATTTTCATACAAAAAACTAATTTAACAAAATATTTTAATTTTCAACCAAAAAGATCAATTTTCAGTCAAAATGATGAATCTTCAATGAAAAAATTTAATTTCTAACAGAAGAGTTTAACTTTCAACAGTTTCAACCAAGTTATGAAATTTTCAACCGAAAAATACGATTTCTCAAAGAAAATTGTAATTGTTGATAATTAAACCAAAAAATATTTTAATTTTAAATAACAAATTTCTAACAAGATACACAAATTTTCAAACAAATAGTTAAACTTTCAACTAAAAAGGATGATAAAATTTTGCAGCCAAAAATAGAATAGTTAAATTTTCAGCTAAAAAAATTAATTTCAAACCAAAAAACATTTGAAAAAATAGTTAAATTTTAAGTTGACAAAATTTATTTTCATTAAAAAAATAATTTAAAAAAAATAGTTTAATTTTCAACCAAACAGAGCAATTTTCAGTCAAAATGATGAATCTTCAATGAAAAAAATTAGTTTCGAACAAAAGAGTTTAACTTTCAACAGTTTCAACCGAGTTATGGAATTTTCAACCGAAAAATATGATTTCTCAAAGAAAATTTTAATCGTTGATAATAATTAAACCAAAAAATATTTTAATTTTATATAAAAAATTTGTAACAAAATACACAAATTTTCAACCAAATAGTTAAATATTCATGTAAAAAAGAGGATAAAATTTTTAAACTAAAAATAGAATAGTTAAACTTTCAGTTAAAAAAATTAATTTCCAACAAAAAAAAATAGTTAAATTTTAGGTTAAAAAAATTTATTTTCAATAAAAAACTAATTTAACAAAATATTTTAATTTTCAACCAAAAAGATCAATTTTCAGTCAAAATGATGAATCTTCAATGAAAAAATTTAATTTCTAACAAAAGAGTTTAACTTTCAACAGTTTCAACCAAGTTATGAAATTTACAACCGAAAAATACGATTTCTCAAAGAAAATTGTAATTGTTGATAATTAAACCAAAAAATATTTTAATTTTAAATAACAAATTTGTGACAAAATACACAAATTTTCAACCAAATAGTTAAATTTTTATCTAAAAAAGATGATAAAATTTTTCAACTAAAAATAGAATAGTTAAAGCTTCAGTTAAAAAATTAATTTCAAACCAAAAAAAAATTTGAAAAAAATAGTTAAATTTTAAGTTAAAAAAACGAATTTTCAATAAAAAAAAACTAATTAAAAAAAATAGTTTAATTTTCAACCAAAGAGATGTTTCAATCAAAATGATGAATCTTCAATGAAAAAAATTAATTTCCAATAAAAGAGTTTAACTTTCAACAGTTTCAACCAAGTTATGAAATTTTCAACCGAAAAATATGATTTCTCAAAGAAAATTGTAATAGTTTATGATTAAACCAAAAAATATTTTTATTTTAAATAAAAAATTTGTAACAAAATACACCATTTTTCCACCAAATAGTTAAATTTTCATCTAAAAAAAGATAATAAAATGTTTCCACTAAAAATAGAATAGTTAAATTTTCAGTTAAAAAATTAATTTCCAACGAAAAAAAAAATTGTTAAAAATAGTTAAATTTTGAATTGAAAAAATCTATTTTCAATAAAAAAATAATTTAAAACAATAGTTTAATTTTCAAACAAAGAGATGTTTCAATCTAAATGATGAATCATCAATGAAAAAAAAAAATTAATTTCCAATAAAAGAGTTTAACTTTCAACAGTTTCAACCAAGTTGTGGAATTTTTAACCAAAAAATATAATTTCTCAAAGAAAAATGTAATAGTTGCTAATTAAACCGAAAAACATTTCAATTTTAAATCAAAAATTTGTAACAAAATACACGAATTTTCTACTAACAAATAGTTAATTTTTCAGTTAAAAAAGATGATAAAATTTTTCAACTAAAAATAGAATAGTTAAATTTTCAGTTAAAAAAATTAATTTCCAACCAACAAACAAAATAAATTTTCAACAAAATAGTTCAATTTTGAGTTAAAAAATTTATTTTCAATAAAAAAAACAAAAAATAGTTTAATTTTAAACCAAGGAGATGTTAAAAAAATTAATTTCCAACAAAAAAAATTTGAAAAAATAGTTAAATTTTAATTTAAAAAAATATATTTTCATACAAAAACTAATGTTAAAAAATGGTTTAATTTTCATCCAAACAGATCAATTTTCAGTCAAAATGATGAATCTTCAATGGAAAAAATTAATTTTTAACAAAAGAGTTTAACTTTCAACAGTTTGAACTAAGTTGTGGAATTTTTAACCAAAAAATATGATTTCGCAAAGAAAATTGTAATAGTTGATAATTAAACAAAAAAATATTTTATTTTTAAATGAAAAATTTGTAACAAAATACACAAATTTTTAACCAAATAGTTAAATATTCATCTAAAAAAGATGATAAAATTTGTCAACTAAAAATAGAATAGTTAAACTTTCAGTTAAAAAAATTAATTTCCAACCAAAACAAATTTGAAAAAAATAGATAAATTTTAAGTTAAAAAAATTTATTTCCATTAAAAATTTTTTTTTAAATAGTTTAATTTTCAACCAAACACATCAATTTTCAATCAAAATGATAAATCTTCAATGAAAAGAATTAATTTCCAACAAAAGAGTTTAACTTTCAACAGTATCAACCAAGTTATGAAATTTGCATCCGAAAAATATGATTTCTCAAAGAAAATTGTAATTGTTGATAATTAAACAAAAAAATATTTTAATTTCAAATAACAAATTTGTAACAAAATACACAAATTTTCAACCAAATAGTTAAATTTTTATCTAAAAAAGATGATAAAATTTTTCAACTAAAAATAGAATAGTTAAACATTCAGTTAAAAAATTAATTTCCAGCAAACAAAAATTTGAAAAAAATAGTTGAATTTCGAGTTAAAAAAGTTTATTTTCATAAAAAAAAATAATTTAAAAAAAATAGTTTAATTTCCAACCAAACAGATCAATTTTCGATAAAAATGATGAATCTGCAATGAAAAAAATTAATTTCTAACAAAAGAGTTCAACTTTCAACAGTTTCAACCAAGTTGTGAAATTTTTAACCAAAAAATATGATTTCTCAAAGAAAATTGTAATTGTTGATAATTAAACCAAAAAATATTTTAATTTTAAATAAAAAATTTGTAACAAAATACACAAATTTTCAACCAAATAGTTAAATTTTCATCTAAAACAGATGATAACATTTTTCAACTAAAAATATAATAATTAAACTTTCAGTTAAAGAAATTAATTTCCAACCAAAAAAAAATTTGAAAAAAATAGTTAAATTTTAAGTTAAAAAAATTTATTTTCAATAAAAAACTAATTTAAAAAAATATTTTAATTTTCAACCAAAGAGATGTTTCAATGAAAATGATGAATCTTCAATGAAAAAAAAACTAATTTCCAATAGAAGAGTTTAACTTTCAACAGTTTCAAACAAATCGTGAAATTTTCAAACGAAAAATATGATTTCTCAAAAAAAATTGTAATAGTTGATAATTAGACCAAAAAATATTTTAATTTTAAATAAAAAATTTGTAACAAAACACAAGAATTTTCAACCAAATAATTAATTTTTCAACTGAAAAAGATGACAATATTTTTCAACTAAAAATGGAATAGTTAAACTTTCAGTTAAAAAAATTAATTTCCAACAAAGAAAAATTTAAAAAAAATAGTCAAATATTTTGTTAAAAAAATTTATTTTCATTAAAAAAAAATAATTAATAAAAAATAGTTGCATTTTCAACCAAACAGATGAATTTTAAATCAAAATGATGAATCTTCAATGAAAGCAATTAATTTCTAACAAAAGAGTTTAACTTTCAACAGTTTCAACCAAGTTGTGAAATTTTTAACCCAAAAATATAATTTCTCAAAGAAAAATGTAATAGTTGATAATTAAACCAAAATTTTTCAATTAAAAAAGATTATACAAATTTTCAACTAAACATAGAATAGTTAAATTTTCAATTACAAAAATGATTTTTTAACAAAAAGAACGAATTTTTAACTAAATAGTTAAATCCAGTGATATAAATTATGTCTTCTTAATTTCTAAACATATAATCAGTAATAATTTAACCTCAAAATAAGACTTATGTACTAAATATCCTAAAAATTCCATTACAATCGACAATAAGTGAATTTTAGCTCACTATTGTTGACATTTCAGCTTTCATCCAAATTACCAATAAAAAAAGTAACTTTTGTTTTCGTAAATGACAAAACTGGCCAGAAATCACACTCTCGCGACAATAATAACACAAAACACGCGAATTACTTTCATTTTCAAAATAATTTTTTCTCAACAAATTCGAAACCAACTCCGAATGTCCAACCGAAATATTTCTTTTACATACCGATTTTGTGATAATTGGGGTATGTTCTTTCGAAATAATAATTAAATTATTGTTTTGACACATTTTATCGCACTGAACGGAAACCGAAACAATAATTTCCGACAAAAAAGCCCGATAAAATTACAAGAATGCAAAAAAAGAAATGACAAACGACTAACGACCGCCGATTTCGATTCCAGGAATTTGAATTTTCAGCGAAGGTGCTGCTCCTAGCAGATGAAATACGCAACTGTCTCCTTGTATATATAGTTACTTCCGGGCCGCCTCGGGCGGATTTTAAACCTGTTTATGGATAATATTTCCCAAGATTATTTGTTCCTAGTGAGTTCTAGTGACCGAAATATTAAAAAGTCATTCGATAGTATCAAATTTTTCGGATTTCAAATTTAAAATCTTTTTATTCCGCTGACATAAATTGCAAATGATTTCGTAACACGTGGCTCTCACATGCGTTGTTGCGTTGTTGTTGAATCTGTCAAAGAAAATGGCGAGTCCCGAATAAAATTAGATCTGCACAATGCTGAATTCGGTTTTCCAACTTTCAAAGTTAGTTCAAATATTTTTTAAATACTTCGTTTCATTAAAATTTTCTATAAGCGATCCATGCAAGAATCGTATTTATGAAAGAATCAAGACATACGTACGCGTATGTAGAAGAAAATATATAACCTCAAAATCGTGTAAAACTTTTGGAGCAAACATTCTGTTTGTTCCTAATAAACACCCAGTTTGTTAGTAATAGACACACAAATAATAAGTTAAACACTCTAAAAATGATTTGGGATTAGTAAATTATGTTTAGTCATGTGATGGGTCATTTTGCTGCTCTTTTGGAGCAATAAGAGCCAAGAAAAGTGAATTTACGATTTTCGAGTTTTGTTGATTTTGATTTTTTGTATTAATAGTGTTAAATATTCTTAGTTCCGGTAATCTGTATTATGTGGTTCAAGTTTTTGGTGTTTTAAATAAGATTTCACTATTCATTTTTATTTTATATAGTTCTTCGCTGAAAACGATGTCAGCACAAAATGCTAAACCACCGGATAATCGAAGGGCCAAGCAAGGTGATTTTACTCTTCTGCAAGGATTAGAGGTTTGTTTTCTTATTTTATTTAATTATTCTCTTTAATTTTTATTTTTCTGCATGCCATTTCTCTGAAATAATTTGATTAAGATCTTGTTTATCAATTTCAAATAATATTCATTCTGGAACCAAATTCCAGGCCTCGAATGACACTTTTTGACACTTTTTTTTATCTTGTTTCCTTCTTCGCTGGTTAACTAAAATGGCATATCCGCAAGGATAGCAGTTGAGGAAAAACCTGGAAATCAGGGAATTTTCTTGGTCAGGGAAAGTCAGGGATTTTGAAACAAAATTGCAAAAGCCAGGGAACTTCTGTAAGAAATTAAAGTTTCTTTAAGTACTTAACTGTCAAGATTAATTAAAGATGCCATACGGTCACTTTTTTTTCTCAACTGACTTTTCAGTCACTTTTTTTTAAAGATAAAGTTACTGTAGTCACTTTTTAAAATGAAAAGATCACTTTAGTCACTTTTCTTTCAGCAAATTAACCCATGGACTAATACTATTGAATTCAGATATACCTGTTTCTAAATTTTCTTGAACTCCTTTGAAATATTTGATGGTATTTTAAAAGATTCCAAGAAATTTGTAATCGATTTCACTAATTTCAAGGGGGTTTAAAGGATTTTAAATATTTTAAGGTATTTAAAAAGTTCCAAGGTATTTTTAAGAGCGTTTAAAAGTTTAATGGGATTTTCCAAGATTTCAAAGGATTTTAAATATTGTATGGTATATTAAAAGATTTCAAGGAATTTTGAATAAATTTCAGTAATTTGAAGGGATTCTAAAGGATTTATACAGATATTATGGTAATTTTAAAAATTCTAAGGAATTTTTAAGAGCTTTCAAAAGTTGCAAGGGATTTCAAAAGATGTCAAAGGATTTGAAATATTTTGGTTTATTTTAAAAGATTCCAAGAAGCTTTTATCACATTTAAATAATTTCGTTGGATTTCAAAGCATTTTAAAGATTTTTTAAGGTATTTAAAAAAATTCCAACCATTTTTAATATAATAATAATATATATATTATATTTATAATATGTTAGGGCATTTTAAAGGATTCCAATAAATTTTTACTAGATTTCAATAATTTCAAGGGATTTTAATGATTTTATGGTATTTTAAAATATTTCAAGGAATTTTGAATAAATTTCAATAATTTGAAGGGATTCTAAAGGATTTATACAGATATTATGGTAATTTTAATAATTCTAAGGAATTTTTAAGAGCTTTCAAAAGTTGCAAGGGATTTTAAAAGATGTCAAAGGATTTGAAATATTTTGGTTTATTTTAAAAGATTCCAAGAAGCTTTTATTACATTTCAATCATTTCAGTGGATTTCAAAGAAGTTTAAAGATTTTTTTAAGGTATTTAAACAAAATTCCAAGAATTTGTAATATACTAATATATATTATGTTTATAATATGTTAGGATATTTTAAAAGATTTCAAGAAATTTCTACTAGATTTCAATAATTTCAAGGGGTTTTAATGATCTCAGTGTATTTAAAAACATTCAAATGAATTTTTAAGAGCTTTAAAAAGTTTCAAGGGGTTTCAAAAGATGGTAAATATTTTATGGTATTTTAAGGGATTCCAAGGAATTTTTAAGAGCTTTAAAAAGTTTTAAGGGATTTCAAAGGATTTGAAATATTTTAGGGTACATATTTTAGAAGTTTCCCAGGAATTTTGAATGGATTTTAAAAATTTGAAGGGATTCTAAAGAATGTTACAAATTTATGGTATTTTAAAAAATTCCAAGGAATTTTGAAGAGCTTTAAACAGTTTTAAGGGATTTCAAAAAATGTCAAAGAATTTGAAATCGGGATCGCGAGATTTTAAAGTATTTCAAGGGATTTTTCCAGGCTTACGCGATGTTATAGGGTCTTTTAGGACTTTAATATTTTAACAAATTTCAATGGATTTCAAGGGATTTGTAAGATTTTAGGATATTTTACAAGATTTCCAACAATTTCGAAAATTTTATATTTTCAAGGGATTCTAACGGTTGATATCAAAGATATCACCGCATTTCATACATTTCAAGGCATTTTAAGGGGTTTCAAAGAATTTATAGAAAACTTCTGGGAGTAAATGGAATGGAATTCAACTTTACTGACTTCTAGGGAGGGGGTTCAAAAGTTATTTATGGTTTTTATGGGGTTCTCAGAGGATTCCAATGTACGTAATTTTAAAATATTTCTAGGGATTTCACATGATTTAATCAATTTTTAAAATTTCAAAACTTTTGAAACAATATAGTGTAATTTAAAAGATTCCGAGTAATTTAAGGAATAATGAAATTTCAAGGAATTTCTTAACATTATAGAAAACTTCAAGAGATTCACAAATATTTAAGGAAATTCAAATGATTTCAGAAGATTTCAAAGATTTCAAGAAATTTTACAATATTGGAGGGATTCATAGGGGTTTATAATAAATTAAAAGGTTCTATAAGATTATATATAAGAAATTTCTATAAATTTCAAAGAATTTCAAATTTGTTGTGATTTTTACAGGCATTTCAAAGGATTTCGACAGAATTCAAGCATTTTTAATAGATTTCAGTTGATTTCAAAAATTTCAAAGCTTTTAGGGTATTTTAAAATATTTCTAGGAATACAAAAAATTATCAAAAATTTGAACGGGTTTTAAAGGGCTGTATCTGATTTTGTGGGATTTTAAATGGTTACAAAAATGTCATTATTTTTTAAGAAATTCTGAAAGATATTTATAGATTTATAAATGTTTTTTTTCGGAATTTCATTCAATTTTTGTGAGATTACTTGGGATATCACAAGATTCAAGTGATTTTATAAATTTTGATGGATTTTAAAGGATTTTAAGGAGTTTATGGTATTTTAAGAAAGCCCGGGAATTCAACGAGATTTAAATATTTGTAAGGGTTTTTAAAGAATTTCGTAGGATTTCAGAAAATTGCAAAATATTTTAAAAGGGTATCCAGGATATCAATGATATTTTACAAATTTCAAGGGATTCCAAAGGATTTCTAGATGACTTTAGGGAATGAATGAAATTAAATGAAATTTCAAGGGACTTCTAGGGATTTCACGAGGTTTCGGGGGACTTTGCCAAATTTGAGGGATTGGTAGGATTTCAAAAGGAATTATAAGATTTCAAGGGATTTAAAAAGATTGACAAGTTTTCCAGGAATCTCAGAGTAATAGTTAACCCCTCGATCTAATATTTAAAAAATGACATGACACTATTTACCTACTCAGGGTGTCTACCCTACCTGAAAAATCTGGAATTTACAGGGAATTTTTATATACCTGGAAAAACCTGGAAATGTCGGAATTTTTTTTTAAAGTCAGAGCATTTTTTCGAGAGCGTGCTTATTTTTTTAAATATTTTTTGGTTCAAGATTGATCTTTTTCAGTTCAAAATTTAACTATTTGGTTGAAAATTTGTATTTTTTAGTTGAAAATTGATGTATTTGGTTGAAAATCGTATTTTTGGTAGAAAATTAATCTTCCTGTTTGAAAATTCATCTTTTTAGTAGAACATAAAACTACTTGGATGAAAGTTAAACTCTTTTGGTAAAAATGTATCCTTTTGATTTAAAAGGTATCTATTCTAGTTGAAGATTCATCATTTTAATTCATCACTTTGGTTGAAAATTTTCTTTGTGTTGGGGGGGGGGGGGTTAATTTTTTCAACGGAAAAGTTAACTATTCCATTTTTTGTTGAAAACTGATCTTTGTTTTTTAAAGATTCAACTATTTGGTTGAAATTTTATCTTTTTTAGTTGAAAATTCAATTATTCTTTATTTGAAAATGTAACTATTCTTTTGAAAATTATTTTTTTTTTATTAAAAATTAGTTTTTTTTTAAACTGAAAATGTAACTACATATCCCATTTGAATATTCTATCATTTTAGTTGAAAATTCATCTCTTTGAATAAACACTAATTTTTTGACTTAAAATGTAACTATTCAATTTTTGGTTGATAATTTATCGTTTTTAGTTGAAAATTCATCTATTTTATTAAAAATTCGTCTTTTTAGATAGAAATTAATCCTCTTGGTTTAAAATTTATCTATTCCAGTTAAATCTTCATAATTTTTAGTTGAAAATTCATCAGTTTCGTTGAAAATCAATGTTTTTAATAGAAAATGTAACTATTCCTTTTTTGGTTCAAAATTGATCTTTTTTCGTTCAAAATTAAACTATTTGGTTGAAAATTTGTATTTTTTAGTTGAAAATTGATGTGTTTGGTTGAAAATCGTATTTTTGGTAGAAAATTAATCTTCCTGTTTGAAAATTCATCTTTTTGGTAGAAATCTTTTTGGGTGAAAGTTTAACTCTTTTGGTAAAAATGTATCCTTTTTATTTAAAAGGTATCTATTCTAGTTGAAGATTCATCACTTTGGTTGAAAATTTTCTTTGGGGGGGGGGGGAATAATTTTTTCAACTGAAGAAATAACTATTCCATTTTTGGTTGAAAACTGATCTTTGTTTATTGAAGATTCAACTATTTTATTGAAAATTGATCTTTGTTAGTTGGAAATTCAACTATTTAGTTGAAAATTCATGTATTTTGTTGAAAATCGCCTTTTGGGCAGAAAATTAATCTTTTTGGTTGAAAATTCAACTATTTGGTTAAAAATCCATCTATCTAGTTGAAAGTGCAATATTTTTACTTGAAAAGTAAGGAGTTTGAATCAATTTAAATTGAACCACATTAATTTTATCTAAATATGCTCTGAATTTTAAGTATATGAAATAAATATAAATTTTTTTAAAATTATTATTCAAATTCATGGACTTTAGTTACAAATTCAAGAAATTGTTAATTCCGTTTTTAGTAATATTTAATGATTTAATTAATCGATGGTGCTAATATATTTAAGAATATCTTGTTATATAATTTGTCAAAGCTTTCTAAATTAAACACATTAATTGATTCCCTACAGACTGAAAAAAAACATTATTGATAGTAAACTCGCGAAACTGTATACATTTTCCAAGTGGATTGTTTTAAAAAATGTGAAATGTTTGAATTGCTCCATACTATGAAAAATTATACCTAGAAAAATCTTGAGATACCTGGAAAGAACCTGGAATTGTCAGGACATTTTTTTCCAGAATTTGAGTAGACACCCTGCTACTATTTTTTAAATCTATGCTACTAAACTGATACTATTTTTAATTTCTCAAATGAGTCCAAGGCCTGAAACTCTGATGCTTTTTCTCATTTTAGGAATACTCTGCCGACACGCTCGATTTTTTTTCCGTTTTTGTGAGTGAAGACAGTTCGAGTAATGCGGAGGTTCAACAACTTGTACTTGATGATCAAATGTTGGGAACAACATTGACGGCAGTCACATTACCTGATGGAAGTCAGGCATTTGTCGCAGGAAATATTCAAGGAAATGGTTTGTCTTCTATCCTTGCTTATTTAAACAAAATTCTTTATTTTTAAAATTATCTGTGAAGATTAAAAACAAATCTTGCTCTTAAATATTTTCAGGCCATGAAGTAAAGAATCCAGTGGAGGGAGAAACGAGAGGAGCATTAATCTTAAAGGATGGCGAATTGATAGAATTGCAATTGGATCCCATGACCTTTCTTCAAACGCAGGAAGCAGATAATACAGAAAACACTTATCCTCAGGTTCAATTAGTTAATGGCACAGCATACGTGCTGACTAATCAGTTAGATCAGGAAGAATGCGTTTGGCAACTGGAGGACGGAAAGCTGAAAAAGAAGGAGAATTTTGTGATAAATAATAAACTCATAGAGCCTAAAATCAAAAGTCAGCATCCTTGTCCCAGAGAAGGATGCGCGAAAGTTTATAGTACGCCTCACCACTTAAAGGTTCATATATTTTGTTCATTTTTTTCTAAGAGACTATCCAGAAATTACGTAACACGTCACTTTTATTGTTCGTAATTGAAGAATTTTCAATTGCAAATCCCTAACATTCAATAAATTTCAATTTTAAATCTTCAAAATTGAACTGTCTCAAAAAAAAATTCAAAATCGCATGATTTTCTATTATGCACGTTGAATATTAAAGATTCTTCAATTGCAGATCTTCAAAATTAACAACATATTCTAAAAAAACTTTCAAAATTACATCATTTCAAACTATAAAAATTCCAAATTAATCGAACTTCAATTAAAAATCTTAAAAATTGAAGAATTTAAATCGCAAATCGTTAAAATTGAAGAATTTTCAATTTTGATGGTCAAAATGGAACTATTTCAAAATTACATATGTTCAAATATAAATCTTATAAACTTAATAATTTTCAATTCTATGTTTTTAAAATTCATGCATTTTCAGTTGTAACTCTTTCAAAGTCTTCAAATTTAAGTAAATATTCCATTGTAAATCTTCAAAACTGAACTATTTCAAAAAAGCATGGAAAATTGCATCATTTTCTATTATATATATGAAATATTAAACAGTCTTCATTGCAAATCTTTAGAATTGAAGAATTTTTAATTGTAAATCTTAAAATTGAACTACACATTTCAAAAAATCGTTCCAAATTCCATAATTTCAAACTATAAACATTCCAAATTAATAAAAATCCAATTGTAAATCTCAAAAAAAAATTTATTTTTAATTGGAAATCGTTAAATTTGAACAATTTTCGATTTTAAAAATTGAACCATTCCAAAAAAGTTCAAAGTTACATTTGTTTAAAAAATAAATCTTTAAAATTCAATAATTTTCATTTCTATGTTTTCAAAATTAAGGAATTTTCAATTGTAACTCTTTAAAAGGAGGCTTCCGTAAGCCACGAGGCCAATTTTCTTGCGATTAAACGTTAAAAATTTCATATCTTTAAAATATAAATCTTGAACATTGAATAATTTGAATTCTATATTTTTAAAATTCGAGAATAATTCTCGAATTTTTAAAATATATAAGCCTCCATACATTTCAATTTTACACCATAAGAATTAAATCAATTAAAATTTTAAATTATTAAAATTGAATAATTTTCAAATTTAAATCTCCAAACTTGAACTATTAAAAAAAACATTACAAATCGCATCATTTTCTATTATACATATTAAATATTGAAAACCCTAAAATTGAAAAGTCTAAAATTGCAAATCTTAATAAATGAAAAATTTGTCATTGTAAATCTTCAAATTGAAATAATTACTCCAAAAAAACCTTCATTTTCAACTATAAACATTCCAAATTAATGATTTTGCAATTTTAAATCTTCAAAATGGATGTATTTGATAAGAGACGTTAAAAATTACATGCCTTAAAAAATAAGAATATTGAAAATTGAATAGTTTTGAATTCTGTATTTTTTTATCTCGAGAATTTTCAATTCTAACTCTTCAAAATTCTAGAACTTTGAATTATAAATCTTCAAAATTGAAAAATTATTACTTTTGATACAAGTTCCTTAATTAGAAGATTTAAAATTGAAAACTCTTGACTTTTGATGTTCAAAATCATCCTTATTTAAGAATTTTTATTTAAATACATCTTTACAATTCAAGATTTTTCAATTGTAAATTTTCAAAATTAAACTATTGAAAAAAAGAAAACATTACAAGTTACATATTTCTGAATTCTACACAATTAATAATTCAACAATTTTCCATTACAAATATTCAATGTTGACCTATTTCAAAAAGATGATCAAAATTTCATGATTTTGAACTATAAAAATGCAAAATTAAACAAGTTGGCTAATTTTTAAGCACAAATATCCTCAAGATGGATCAGTGTCAGAAATCAAAAACATACAAAACACTCAGAAAAAATATGTTTCAAATTAAAGAAACCGTTTCTTTAACATAATTTTTTTCATTTACAAATTTTTATTTCAACAAAAAACCGTTTCTTTAAATGAGAGTCAATGAATATTTCTAATTTCCGCGGAGATAAAATCTTATATGTTCAAAATAAAAAAACATATCATAATAAGCGCGCGTAACGCGCTAATTTTGCTGTTTTTTAATTTTTTTTTTTAATTACTAGTACACATTTCCAACTATTTAATATGTTTTATGTTTCGGAAGTTCATTTTAAACAGAAAATTCTACACGTACGTGCAGAAATTTTTCTGCGGATTATTTTATTAAATAGTGCTATTTATGCATTTTTCTAGATTTTCCGACAAATTAAACGTGATCTAAAATAACTTAGCATTTTGAAGAACGATTGCCATCATAATAAACGCTAATCAAATAAGAAATAAAAATAATGAAATAAATAAAAAATAAAACGATATTATACAATTTCCGCAAATCTTTGATCAAATCATCTAACTTTATATTTTTAACAACAATTTAGAACTTTGGAATTCTTTACTCAAGGTTTTAACTATTTTACTTTCTTTTTAATCTGTCGTCGAAAGTAGAAAAGTATCATACCGATATTGAAGTATTTATAACGTTATTACAATATTTTGTTGTAATTACTAAACTTTGACGTTACACTAATTTTGGATACATGGATTTTTTATAGGGTTAATTTGTTAAAAATATTATGTAACAGAATCAATCCCTCCCATGTAACAGATCGTAATATTTTTCTGAGTCCCCCCCCCTCAAAAAAAGCTGTTAAATAATTTAAAAATGGCCCCTAATTTTCCCTTGTTTTTTTTATTATTTTTCACTTTTGTATTCTTTCAAAGTGCAAATTTCACATGAAAAATATTTTTTCTAGGTTCACGAACGTTCGCACACAGGACAAAAGCCTTACTTGTGTTCTTATCCGAAATGCTTGAAGAATTTCTCGACCGGTTACAGTTTAAAGGCACATTTAAGAACACATACTGGTGAAAAACCTTACGTTTGTACATTCGCATCTTGTAATAAAAAGTTCAAAACTTCTGGGGATTTACTCAAACATGGAAGAACTCACACGGGCGAACGTCCTTTTATTTGTCCAGTGGATGGTTGCGGTCGATCTTTCACCACCAGCAATATTCGGAAGGTAAGATATAAATTTTAACCAATTTTAGAAGATATTTTAATTAAAAAATCAAATGCATGTTGAAAGGATTGGTTCAAAATCTCATTTTTAATATAGTAATAAAAACAGGTTGGCCGTTAAGAATGCGTAATTCGACAATATTTCACTTAAAAAATTTTCCATTAAAATTTTTAAGCGTACATGTTAATTTAAAGAATTTTAAAATGCAGTGAAAGACAACAATTAAAAATTAGATACGTTTGAAATCGAAGATATTGGATAAAAAACATTTTTGGTTGATCAACTGTGAATATAAGTTAATTAATGATTTTTTAAATTGAACTGTACTTTAAGATTTAAGAAGTGAATAATAATTTGTTTTGCAATACGATTCGGAATCAGTTCACAATTTTAGAATTTCCAGATTTTAACGTTAAAATTTAAACTGTTTCAATTGGAAAGGCTTATTAGTTAAACAAATGTAAACGCCCGATTGAAACTTTATAAACTATTTTCAATTTTTAAAATAACTTCAAAATATTATATTCATAATCAAAGGCTTTCATTAAATTTCGAATATTATTTCAGTCTAAAATATTCCATTTTTCAACCATTTAATTTGAAATTACTTAATATTTAGAAATATCTGACTGTTCATTTAAAATCAGTAATTATTAATTAAATATTTAAAACTAATCTTTTAACGTTACAATTTTAATTGTTCTATTAAAAAAAAATTAATTTGTAAGTAAATTTTTTGAATTTTTATGTATAACAATTGAACACCTGTTATTCTTAGAAAAAATTCGAATAAGTTGAAGAGATATTTAGAAGTTTTAAAAAGATTCAAAATTAATTTAAAATTTGAAATGATTCCAAATAATGTAAACGAAGTCAAACGAAGTGTCACGGCCTTGTTTAAAACAAAATATAGATTTTGGCAGAATTCGAGCAAAAAATTTAGAAGCTTTTTAAGAATTTTGAAAGGCTTCAGAAGAATAAAAAACATTTCCTAGGAAAATTGAAAATGCTTTTTCATTTTGAAGAATTGATTTTGAGATAATATTTAAAAAGATTTAGAAATATTTACAAGATTATCAATTAAAATTTGAAAAAAATGTAAAACAATATGTACATGTTTCAAGATGTCGAAATCAAATTTGAAAGCATCTTAAGGATTTTAAAACCATTTAAAATAAAAATATTTTAGCTTATAATTTAAGAAGTGTTCAGTATATAAACAAAAATTTAATCGTAGAATTTTCAATGTTTCTAGCTTAAAATTGCTTAAAATGATATAATGTAGAAAATATTTAAATTCATTGATTGATTCTTTAATTTAGAGCATTGAAAATGATGACGTGGATTGCTATTTTTGGAACTGGATCTGAATCTTTGAACTCTGCAATTTCTAAAAGTTAAAAATGTTTGCTTTTCGTAGTGGGAATCCTATTTAAGTCCCTCCCATTTAAGTCGTTCCGAGAATTCAAAACCAGATAACTGACTTTCTGTACTTGTCTCCCAACTTGTTCTTTTTTTTTTTTTTTTTTTTTTAATTGCCTAATAAAACTATTTTCCACTTTTCTTATCACCAAAATACCAATCAAATTGCAACCTTCCATCTTCATTTTCTACAAAAAGCCACTTTTATAATGTTTTTTTTCACTCAACTTTTCGCCTTGCGATCAGAAATGATATTTATTAAATTTATTATTGTCTATTTATATATAAAAAAAACATAGCTTTTTATTACAGACATTTCAGCGAAAAATCGTCTGTTACAGTGCGATATTCTCACACTAAGTCTTTATTTTCCCGAAACAGAATAACTTTTTCAATGAAAAGTTTTTTATTCTTGTTCAGCCTTCCCATATCTCGGGAGCAAGTTTTTATTATTTTTTGTTTCAATTAAAAAATATATTTTCAGTCGCTATACAAAGTTGATTTTCAAAACCCACGAAATTTGAATTTTAGTTTAAACTGATAATTGCACTTTCTATCTAGTTCCGTAACCGAGCATATTCCAATTTTAGGTTCTCCACATTCTATCGCTCGGAATCGGCTAATTTTTTTTAATCATACTTTTTTGACCTCAATTCAGAAACACTTCTGCTTGTGTTCAAACTTTTGTTTGATCTTTAAATGGTTATTTCGATTTTACAGAATGTTATTTCGCTCTCCTTAAAAATTTCGATTTTGTTGGTTATCTAGTTCTGTACTGCAACCCTTCATTTATCATTTTATTTATTTTTTATTAAATATAAGTTGCATTTTTTGTACAGGTTCACATGAGAACTCATACTGGCGAACGGCCTTACAAATGCACAGAACCAGAATGCGACAAAGCCTTTGCGAGTGCAACAAATTATAAAAACCACTTGCGGATTCATTCCGGAGAGAAACCTTACGTTTGTTCGATGGAAAATTGTGGAAGACGCTTCACGGAGTATTCTAGTCTTTACAAACATCATTTAGTAAGTAAAAAAAATAATAATAATTTTCAAGATTTAAGTAGCCACCTTGAAGACAGGGCTGCTACAGGTCAGGGAATTTCAGAAAGTCAGGAAATTTGAAGCTGGTCAGGGAAAGTTATGGAAAATCTGAATTTCCTGTAAACTGATGTTGAAAATAATTTTATTGTTTTGTTGAAAATTCAACAATTTTATTAAAAAGTCTGTCTTTTTTGTTGAAAATTCGTCTTTTTGGCTGAAAATTCAACTAACTTCTTCGAGAGTGGAACTACTTTGTTAACAATTTATTTTTTTGTTAATGATTAGTAAAAATTCATTTCATTAATGATTCATCGTATTAGTTTTAAAAAAAACCTTTTTTTTTTAGTTAAAAACTTAAATATTTTGTCGAAAGTTATTATTTTTTCAGTTAAAAATTCATCTTTTGTGGTAGAATATTAATCTTCTTGGTGACTAATTTATCCTTCAGGTTGAAAATTCATTTGTTTGGTTAAAAATTAATTTTTTTGAAATAATAAATTTTTTCAACTGAAAATTTAACTGTTCCATTTTTTGTCGAAAATTGATCTTTGATCTAAATTTAATCTTCTTGGTTCAAAATTTATCTGTTTGGTTGAAAATTGAACTATTTCGATAAAAATTAATTTTATTTGATTGAAAATTAATTTTTTACTGAAAATTTAACTATTCTATTTTAAGTTGATTCATTTTTTTTTTTGTGAAATTTCTTTTTTTTTGGTTTGAAAATTTATTTGTTTTGGTAGAAATTACATCTTTTTTGGTTAAAAGTCACGATAGTTTGGTTGGGGATTCCACTGTTTTGTTGAAAATTCGTCTTTTTGCTTGAATTCAACTGTTTTTGATTTCAAATACATAAAAATATGCTTGATTAAAATATCAACTATTACATTTTTCTTTCCAAATTCTTTTTATTGGTTGAAAATTCAACTTTTGTGGTAGAATATTAATCTTCTTGGTGACTAATTAATCTTTCAGGTTGAAAGTTCATTTCTTTGATTGAAAATATAATTATTATATTGAAATTTCTTTTAAAATATTCAAATATTTGGTTAATAATTCATGTATTTTGTTAAAAATGTATCTATTCAAATTTTTGTCGAAAATTGATCTTTTTTATACAAATTTAATCTTCTTGGTTCAAAATTCAATTCAACTATTTTGTGAGAATTTTTGTTGTTGCTGATTCATCATTTTAGTTAAAATTTTTTTTAATCACAAGTGTATGGTTAAAATTAATATATTTTGTTGAGGATTCAGCTATTATTATATTTAAAATTCGTCTTTTTTTGGTAAAAAATTCAACTATCTTCGTTGACAGTAGAACTACTTTGTTAAAAATTCATTTCTTTAATGATTCATCATGTTCGTTAAAAAAACCTTTTTTTTTAGTTAAAAACTTAACTATTTTGTTGAAAATTATTATTTTTTCAGTTAAAAATTCATCTTTTGTGGTAGAATCTTAATCTTCTTGGTGACTAATTTATCTTTTAGGTTGAAAATTCATTTCTTTGGTTAAAAATTAATTTTTTTGAAATAATAAATTTTTCCAACTGAACATTTAACTGTTCCATTTTTTGTCGAAAATTGATCTTTGATCGAAATTTAATCTTCTTGGTTCAAAATTTATCTGATTGGTTGAAAATTTAACTATTTCGATGAAAATTGATTTTATTTGATTGAAAACTAATTTTTTTCTGAAAATTTAACTATTCTATTTTAAGTTGATTAATCTTTTTTTGGTGAAATTTCTTCTTTTTGGGTTGAAAATTTATTTGTTTTGGTAGAAATTTAATCTTTTTTGGTTAAAAGTGACAACTGATTGGTTGAAAATTAATTTGTTTTGTTTGGGGATTCCACTATTTTGTTGAAATGTCGTCCTTCTACTGTTTTTGATTTCAAATTAAAATATTTTTGATTGAAATATCAAATATTACATTTTTCCCTCAAAATTCGTTTTATTGGTTGAAAATTCAACTTTTGTGGTAGAATATTAATCTTCTTGGTGACTAATTAATCTTTCAGGTTAAAAATTAATTTCTTTGATTGAAAATTTAATTATTAGATTGAAATTTCTTTAAATATATTCAAATATTTGGTTAAAAATTCATGTATTTTGTTAAAAATTTATCTATTCAAATTTTTGTCGAAAATTGATCTTTTTTATAGAAATTTAATCTTCTTGGTTCAAAATTCAATTAAACTATTTTGTGCGAATATTTTTTGTTGCTGATTCATAATTTTAGTTTAAAACCCGGTTTTTTTGTTCAAAATTTAACGATTTTGTTAAAAATTATTTTTTTTTTTTTCAATTTAAATGACTGTTGTCGCTAAAAGTGATTAAAATAAATTTAGAAACCAGAGACCAAGATTTTTTATTCGATTGTACTAAAGTGGATATTAAAAGTGTTCTGATATACTATTACATTCAATTTGTTCAATCTCGAAAGGAACAACGATAAAGACTTTATTGTAGATAAAATAAAAATATAAAAACTAATTATGATTTGAAACAAAGGATTTTGAAACATCTGTCATTCGGAATTTAAAAAGGGAATTTTCTAAAATAATATTATAGTTCTGACTTTGAACAGTAAATTTTTGAAAATAATTATAATTTTGAGTTGATTCAGGGAATTTTCCTAAAAAATTGTAGCTCTGCGTCATACATGGATTCAAAAAAGAAATGTAGTGGTATAATTCTGACTCGGAACAGTGAATTTTCCAGAAAAATTATAATTTTGAATTTTAACAGGAAATTTTCTGAAGTAATTGTATGTAATTCTGAAATGGATCAGAGATTTGCGAAAAAAAAAATATAATTCAAATCTGGAACAAGGAATTCGCCAAAATAATTATAATTCTAACTTAGAAGACGAAATTTTCGAGAAGAATTATAATTCTGACTTGGAACAGTGAATTTTTCAAAAGAATTGTAATTTTGACTTGGAACGGGGAATTTTCGAAAAGAATTATGATTCTGATTTGGAACCGGGAACTTTCGAAAAGAAAATTCTGAGATGGAACAGGGAATTTTCCATAATAATTAAAATTCTGAGTTAGGACTTGGAAATTTCAAAAAGAAGTATCATAAATTTAAAATCGTCCGCCTAGTAGACATTCTGATCTTGAATTGAGAGTTAATTTTTTTCAATCAATTTTTTGTTTCAGGTTCACACACAACACAGGCCTTTCGAATGCAAAATTTGCTTCAGAAGATACCGTCAGAGCAACACTTTAGTCTTGCACAAAAGGACAGCTCACTCGTTAATAGAGAGTGAAGATGGCATGGATATTTATTTAGATGCTGCCTCAGAATTAAACGGTTCCAATCAGAAAAACAGAAAGAATTCCACAAAACAAAGTGTGAGTTACTCAGGCTTTAAACTTATATTTGATAAAGACTTATATTTTATTTTGTAAAATAACTTTACACGGGTCAATTTATTTGCAGACATTTCTCTTGAGTAAAGATGGCGAACTTCACTTTTCCGATGAGTCTGATAATGAAACGCAGATTCTTCTTGTTGGAGATCCTACACAAGTTGCTGCTTTGCAGGTAAATACTTCTCTTTTTCTGAAACTTGTTTTATAAATATGAAAGAAAAATAAGGCAACCTCAAATTCCCCTTCGTCCTTTTTTTGTCTTGTCTTTGTTTATATCTATCTTTTTGGAATTACAATTAAAAAAAAACATTTACAAAAACATTTAAATTTGTTGATTGTGATTTAAAAATAAAAAAAGGCTGATAATTTAACAATTCAATTTATGGTCGAAAATTGATCTTTTTCGATAGGAATTTAATCTTCTTGGCTGAAAAGTTATCTGTCTGGCTGGAAATGTAACTATTTAGATTAATATTTATTTCATTCGACTAAAAATTAATTTTTTTACTGAAAATTTCAATTTCTGTTTTAAGTTGATTTGTCTGTTTTACGTGAAAATACAACTATTTTGTTAAAAATTCATCTTTTTGGCAGAAAAGTAATCTCATTAGTTGAACCTTAATCTTTTTGGTTAAAAATAAATTTCTTTTGTTGAAAATTCATTTTTGTAACATTTTTACTATTTTATTTTTAGTTGAAAATTCATGCCTTTTGTTGAAAATTTGACTTTTTTGATAGAAAATTCATGTTCTGGGTTGAAATTTTTTTTTCTGAAGGTTCATTATTTTAGTTGAAAGTTGATTTCTTTGGTTGAAAGTGTAACTATCTTTTTGAATGTTCGTTTTTTTTTAGTTTAAAATGCAGATGAATATTTCGCTTTTCTGAAACTTCTTTTATAGATATGAATGAAAAAGAAGGCAACCTCAAAATCCCCTTCGTTCTTTTTTCTCTCTTTTTTTATTTCTATCTTTTTTAAATCATAATAAAAAAAAACTATTTACACAAACATTTATTTTTCTTGGTTGTGATTTAAAAATAAAAATAAAAAAGACACAAGGAAAAAAGAAAAGAAAGAAAACTGAATTATTTCGAAAGATATTTAGAAGATGTAGAAGTTTTGAAAATATTCTAAAATAATTTATGTGACTCCGGTACATTTACGCTGTCGCAAAAAAAACTTGTAAATGCCAAATTTATAAAAAAAAAACATTTTGGAAAAATAATTGATGTATTTTACGTATGTCTTCCGTAATTTGTGGATGGCTCCTTATACATAAAATTTCGTATGACTGTTGTCACTAGAAGTGATTAAAATAATTTCGAATGGTTTCAAGAGAATCAAAATTATTTCGTAAGGTTCCTGGGAAAATTTCCAATGATTTTTCATTTCAAATAATAAATTCTAAGAGAATATTGACAAACATTTTAAATGAATTCCTAAAATTTCGAAAAAGAATATAGAAGATTTTAAAGCAAAAATTTCGAATTTTGTAAGAAAAAAATATTTTAGAAAAAGGCAAGTAAGTTTAATAAAGATATTTAGAAGTTTTAACAAGATTCAAAAATAATTCAAAACTTGAAAAGATTTTTAAAAATCTAAAACAAAATGTAGATTTTGGAAAATTTCGAACAAAAAGTTTAGAAGCTTCTTAAGAATTTTGAAACGTTTCAAGAGAATTAAAAAAATGTTCCCAAGATTCATAGGAGAATTTCAATGGATTTTTAAAAATTATTTTAAGAGAATATTTAAAAACGTTTCAAAAGTTTTCCCAAATTATTTTAAAAAATAATCCAGAAGATTTTACGGCAATTTTGTTAATTATTGTGATATTGTTTTAAATTTCAGGAAAATCACGAATGATTTTAAAAGATGTTTAGAAAGTTTAGAAGTTTATGTAGAATTTTTTTTTAATGTTAGGAAAAATTCCTATTATTGGAAAAGATATTTCGAAGATTTAGAAATTTCGAAACTGTTAAAAAATCATTTAAAATTTGAAAAGATTTCAACAAATTTAAAACAAAATTTAGATTTTCGAACATTTCGAAACAAAAGTTAGAAGAATTTTAAGTTTTAAGGGAATAAAAAAATGTTCTGAACATTCATGGGAGAATTTCAAATTATTCTTTATTTTGAATAGTGAATTCTAGAAAGAGAAAATTGAAAAAGATTTCAAAAAGATTTGAAAACTTTGCAAATGATTTCGTAAAATTTCTAAAAAGAATATAAAAGATTTTAAAGCAAAATTTTTCAATTTTGAAAAGTTACAAAATTTTAGAAAAAAATTCAAGTACGATTAAGATATATCGAGAAGTTTTGAAAAGATTCGAAAATAATTTAAAACTTTTAAAGATTTTGAAGATTTCGAACAAAAAGTTTAGAAGCATCTTAAGATTTGTGGGAAACTTGAAAATATTTTTTTCATTTTGAAAAATCAGTTTTAAAAGAATATTGGAAAACAATTCAAAAGATTTACAAAATTGTTAAAAAATAATCCGGAGGATTTTACGTCAATTTTGTTAATTATGATAAATTTTGTAAAATTTTTAGGAAAATTATGAATAATTATTTTAAAAGTTATTTAGAAGTTTGTACAGATTTTTTTTTTAATTTTAGGAAAAATCTAATTATTTTGAAAGATTTCAAAAAGTTGAAAACTTGGATCTTTGAAGATTTCGAAACAAAATTTAAAAGCTTTTTAAGAATTCTGAAAGTTTTCAAGATAATGAAAGTTTCTTAAGGTTCATGGGAAAATTTCAAAATTATTTTTTATATTGAAAAATGAATTCTGAGAGAAAATTGAAAAATATTTCAAAACATTTCAAATGATTTCCTAAAATTTCGAAAAAGAATATAAAAAATTTGAAGGTAAAATTTGAGAAAATATTCGAGTACGTTTAAGACATATTTAGAAAATTTGAAAAGATTCAAAAATAATTAAAAAATTTTTATAGATTTTTAAAAATTGTAACATAAAAAATTTATATATAGTTTGCAATTTCTTTGGAATTAGCGACCAATTATTGATTAATTATTGAAGAGTTATTACAAAAATCCATTATATATAATATAATAAATTCTATAATTAATGTATGTCTAAATATCTTCTAAAATGATTCGATTTTTCTTAAAATTTAAAAAAATCTGCATAAACTTCTAGACCTTCTAAATATTTTTTAAATAACAATAACTATGTTATAATAAACACATGTAATATTGTAATTAAACTGTCATGATGAAAGATTAAAAGTAGTTTTTTAAATTACTCTACAAGATATGTTTATGAAAAATAAAACCTATCATGTTAATTAAATCTGCTTCGTTAATAAAGACATCGAAATTGTATTATATTTCCCATATTATGTGTAAAAGAAGAGTGAGAATAATAATTAACTGAAGAGGGCCACTATCGAGTATCCAAATGCCTGAAGCAATAACATTGTAATCTAGTTGTATTTATTTTTACTCGACACCATAAATTACAAAAATATTATTTTGTTTAAATATAATATCACAATACATAAACTGACACTTAGGAAAACCTTATATTAAATATGTTTCATTCGTCATTCTAGCAAAAGAATATTTGATACATATTTACAAGCAAAAAATAACCGGGAATTTGATGGGCAAAAACTAGTAGGCACCCTGATTCTTGATTTTTTTTTTAATTTCCAAGAATTTGGTAGTTTTTAGGGTTTCGTAGCCCCAGACAGAAACCCTTATAGTTTCGGTCGGGTGTCCGTCCGTCGTATTTTTTGCCAAGAAGGGGAAGTGAGGGGAAATTATGGGTGGGGAAATATGGGAAATGTGTGGAGCAAGTAAGAGAAGTGAGGGGAAATGAGGAGATGGTAGTAGGGGGAAATTATTAACGGGGAATTTAGGGGAATGGAAGAAAAGTTGAAGTGGGGGAAGGGGTAGCGAGGGGAAAGGAAGGGAAGTATGAGTAGGAAAATGGAAAAGGAGGGGATTTGGAAGTAGGGGAAATTATGTTGGGAAAGTAGGGGAAATGAGTGGGAGGGGGGGAAGTAATATAAATGGGAAGATCGTAGTAGGGGAAGGGAAGTGAGAGGAAGTAGGGGGAAATTGTTGCCGAGGAATTTAGGGGAAATGAAGGGAATGGAAGTAGAAGTGCGGGAAGGGGAAGTGAGGGGAAATTAAAGGATGGGAAGTATGAGTAGTGAGCGGTTGGGAAATTATTGGAAATGAGAGGATTGGAAAGTAGAGGAAATGAGGGTGGGGAATTAGGGGAAATGAGTGGAGGGAAGTAAGAGAAGTTA
>CAKNYM010053398.1:1075110-1101872 GCA_932195095.1 Andricus curvator
CGTCTTTTCAGACTAGATGGAGCTATGAAAGAAAAATTATTTTAAATAATTTTTTTTCTGAAAAAAGATCCTTCTTCTGCTCTGCTGGGAATCGAACCACAGAACTACTGATTTCCGGTCAGGTGCTTTCCCATTAAGCTACTAGAGAGATCGAGAGAAGAAACTTTTTTCAGAAATACACGCATTATTTTGCTAGATGGTACAAATCAAATTTTTCAAGGAATCTTTATTATCATTAGAGAATAACAGAAAATATTTAACGTGTTTTCAGACTAGATGGAGCTATGGAAGAAAAATTATTATATACAGATTCCTTGACAAATTAGCAAAATAATGCGTGTATTACTGGAAAAAGTTTCTTCTCTCGATCTCTCTAGTATAGCTTAATGGGAAAGCACCTGACCGGAAATCAGTAGTTCTGTGGTTCGATTCCCAGCAGAGCGAAAGGAGAAGATCTTTTTTCAGAAAAAAAAATTATTTAAAATAATTCTAATTATTCACCTATGATGTCACACTTTTGCTCACAGGTATCGAAAAAGGCTGAAATCAAGCATGTGTTATAAAAAAATTGTGCAAATGTGGCGCCTCCCCATAATACTTTTTTCAATGAAACGATTAACTCTATTCTTTGTGTAATTTTTTTCTTAAAATTCTGATCGAATGAGGACCTTCTGCATGTATTGCACCCGAAGATCATTGAAGTTCCGGCTTCCCGTTCTCCCACCAGCCCCATCCGGAAGGCCTTCCTCGATGGAATAGAGCTCGATGCGAATAGTCTTCGTTCGGCTAAGTGCCCAAGTACACGGTTTCGATGTCGGGCCTTAATATTTGCCGGCATTGTACCCACTCGTACTTTCGTTTCGAAATGAGTACATAAAAGTTGAAAATATTTTCAACTTTTATTTCTGACCGAAAGTAAAGATGTCACACGTCGCTATCATACCGCCGATCTTTGCTGAGACCACGAGTGCCATTCCCACGAGGCTCTGTGTCTTAAATTTTCACTTTGATTCCCGATCGAGGGTGAAAGATCTTGACAGAAAGATCTATCGAGTGCAGCTGCCAAGATTTACAATCGATTCATGATTATTCCTGATCCTTATGCCGATGCACGCCGTAAGAGGCAGGTAAGATGAATATTCGACGATGGCCCATTCATAACATTTTCCCGATTTATATTGACATTTACGCATTTATTTACCCAGGAATTTATTTGCCTCCTAATTTCCCTTTCATTCCTCTTGTTGCTTAATTAGATTTCAATTTCGAATCGATCATTACAATGCATCATCCCTTCAAGTCATAAATCCGTTCTCCAATTGTTCTCCACTGGAAACCTGATGATGTTTTCAAACGAAACATTTTTGTAAAGATTATTAATCCGCGGTTGGGTTTTATTTATTTTTAACATGAGTTCATAAAGAAAAAATGAAAAATAAGTGACTTCTGAAAATACAAGACGATCATTATTGCCCCCAACCGGTCAATATTTTTAATAAATCCAGACTCGAAGAATTAAACTCTAAATGAAATGAAACGTCCATATTTTGATTTAAGTGTACATTATCCGGATTTATTGACATTCGCTGGTTTATTTATCCCCGGGATCTATTTTCCCACTAACGCCCCTTTCATATGATTTCCTAATTATATGTTCAAGAATTGTGATTATAAATTATCCCACCGAAAGAGTCATTTCTGGTAAAGAAAGACATGAAAACATGAGTTGTTATCGAGTTTTAATTTTAGAAATGAAGTCTATTTCGATTTAAATTATTATCGGAACGGTTCACTTTATCTGTCAATTGGTGCATAATTATGGAAACGACACTTCACCAATTAGGATGGCGGTAGAGATACATATTTTTTTAAATCGTAAATGAACTTGCACACGCAAATATAATTAGATTAGTCTTTTCGAGTTGAAATACAATGCAAACATATATCTCAAAGTCCAAACTTGTAGTGTATGAAGAAGATAACTCTGTATAAACTTCGTATCAATGTCCGCTGATTTCTGTACACAAACTGGGTCGGTTTATGAACGAGATAGAAAAAGTCTATCTCTTTAACGACCACGGCAATTAAGAATTGTGACATCACGAAATCATCTAGTGTTCTGGGAAAGAATTTTTTCATCACTTCAAACCCTTGCAAATTCGATTAAAAAAATTGACCTTGATAGCGATTTTATTTATAATGCTTTCAAGTCTCTAGGAAAGAAGTTCTCGAACCAAAAATCTCATCTTTTCAATTTGTTCAAGAATTCGTTTGGCACTAATAACACAATTCTTCAGTTTCCTGGTTGGAAAACTAGTTAGAAAATTTTCTTCCTTAGAGCGATATTTCCACTACAAAATTAATAGCCACCGTTTCTTGAAAGATAAGCTATTCGTTGATAACAATAATAATTAGACTGTGTTTACTTCAGAAAAATATTAGATAAAATTAAATTCTTATGTAACTAAAGCGAAAATGGAAATTTTTTATGCTCTAATTTTATCCGGATAAAGTATTCTGTTATATCATAAACATTTTTGTAAAGAAAGACTGAATATTTGTATTTATTTTTAATACTTTCTCTACTTCAATTCAAATTGTGGGCATGTGATATTGAAAGTGCGGCCCTTTCCGCAGATGTGTTGTAACGAATAATTAATATTTCATTTCTTCGAGAAGTATGCGTATCACGCGTCGGAATAAATAAGAAAATTAACGATCGACTGAAGCAAATCTCGTGACAGTGAAATCAACGCGGTTGTGGAATTTAAAAACCGCTGATTGTTTCGCTTTAAGAACCGCAAAACTGCTATTTTTTATTTTTTTAAATGCCAGGTAGATACAAAAAGTTGAATAGTAAAATAAAAATTTATTGTCTCTGTATTTGATTTACCGGCCACAGAGATTTCATAATGTTCGACCGTGACGATTTCTCAATCGGTTGCCTTTTGTAGAACATTAGGACATTGATTTCGCCTCGTGTTGATAAATAATCATAGGCTCGTTTGGAATTATTCAAAAGGTCCTATAATCGGATCTGCAATGTTTATTTGGTCCTATTAATAATTCAAATTTGCAGTTCATTAATAAATTATATCATAATAATCTTCTGATTCATTCATATTTATTTGTTCATATTGAAGCTCCTATGTTTCCGCTCCCTTATCGCCTGCTTCTTTTATTGGACAAATTTTTATTTAAAAAAAAAAAACTGTTTATACCAGCTTGAAAGTTTATTAGTATATGTGAGTTTGACACAGTTTGACATCTTATAAAATTCTGTTTTCATTTGAAGTTGTTGCGATTGAATGGAAATTCTTTAGTTTGAATTGAAATCTCAAATTCTCATCATGTTAGATTGACATAACAATCATTTTTATTTGACTTTAGGATCATTTAAAATTATATGCAGTGTTGGGAAAGTTTTTTAATGAAAGGAACTAATCAAAGCTACAGTTACTCTGTGAAAATAGTAATAACTTGTTACATTTCCAGTCACTGATTCAACTAGCTTGAAGTCAAATAAATTTCAATTTTAAATCTTCAAAATTGAACTAGTCCAAGAAAGGCGTTCAAAATTGAAACATTTACTATTGTAAACATCAAATATTGAAGAGTCTTCAATTAAAAATATTGAAAATTTGAAGAATTTTAAATTGAAAATCGTTAAAATTGAAGAATTTTCATTTATAGATATGCAAAATTGAATTATTCAAAAAAAAAAACGTTCAAAATTACACACCTTTCAAATATATATTATAAAATATAAGTATATATATATATATAATCAAATAAATATAACATAAAATAAAATATCATAATATAAAATATAAGTATATATAATATAAAGTAACTCTTCAAAATTGTAGAACTTTGAATGATAAGTCTTTAAAATTAGAAAATTTTTAATTTTGAAAATTTACAATTTGAAATTTTGTAAGTCTGATGTTTTACATTCGAAATTTCCTTAATTTGGAAAATTTAGAATTTAATATTTGACTTTTGTTCTTTGCAATCATCCAAATTTAAGCATTTTTATTCAGAGGTCTTTAAAATTGAAGAATTTTCAATTGCAAATCTATAAATTGAAGTATTCCAAAAAAAACTTAGCAACTTACGTACAATTACGTATAATTGAATAGTTTGTAATTTCGTATTTCAGAAGTTCAAGAATTTTCAATTGTAACTCTTCAAAATTGCAGAGCTTACAATTATAATTCTTTAAAATCGAAAAGTATATAATTTGGACAATTTTCCATTTAAAATCCTGTAAATTTGATGATTTACATTCGAAATTTCATCAATTTGCAAGATTTAGATTTCAAAACTTGACTTCTGATCTTCGAAATCATCCAAATTTATGAATTTTTATTTATACATCTTTAAAATTGAGGACTTTTTAATTTTGAAAATTTACAAATGAAAATTATACAAGTTTTAAGTTTTATAATTTAAAAAGCTGTAATTTGAATGATTGACATTCGAATTTTCTTCTATTTAGAAGATTTGTAATTGAAAACTTGACTTCTCACCTTCAAATCCATCATTTAAGCATGTTTTCATTCATTTCTCAAATCGAGTGTTTTCAATTCTAATCCTACAAAATTGAACTTTTCATAAAAAACATTCAAAACTACATAATTTTAAATTATAAAAATTAAAAATAGAGGTATCTTCAATTGGAAATTTTCAAGATAAGATTCAGAATTAAAATTAAAATTAAAATAATTAGAATTGTATAAAGGCCGATTTAGCTATTATAATATTTATTTTAATTTGTGATTATTAGTTATATTTTATAGTACTTTGAATTAAAACATATATTTTTAATTTGATGATTAGTCAATGAAAATAATAAACTTGTAATAAGCGCATGTAAATAATAATATATAAAATATATTATATATATAATATTATATATATAATATATTCCAATTGAATTATTTGAGCTAAAGAATGATTCTTTTATGTTTAGATGAAATTAATTTTTTATTATTATTTTTTGTTTTATTAAATTAAACAAAAGTATTATTGTTTATTAGTTTTGTATTTTGACTTTTAGTGCGATTATGGATATTTAATTTTTTAAAGGGTAATTTTTCGGATGACGAATCAGGAATTGAGAAGGAATGATTTTTCTTCTATTTAGAAGAGTTATAATTGTAAACTTGACTTCTCATCTTCAAATCCATCATTTAGGAACGTTTGCATTCATTTCTCAAATGGAGAGTTTTCAATTCTAATCCTACAAAATTGAACTTTTTATAAAAAACATTCAAAACTACATAATTTTAAATTATAAACATTAAAAATTGAAGTACCTTCAATTGGAAATTTTCAAGATAAGACTCAGAATTAAAATTAAAATCAGAATTAAAATAATTATAATTGTATAGAAGCCGATTTAGCTATTCTAATATTTATTTTAATTTGTTATTATTAATTATATTTTATAGTAGTTTGAATTAAAACATATATTTTCAATTTGATAATTAGTCAATGAAAATAATAAACGTGTAATAAGCTTTTTTTATAAAAAACATTCAAAAGTACATAATTTTAAATTATAAACATTAGAAATGGAAGTATCTTCAATTGGAAATTTTCAAGATAAGACTCAGAATTAAAATTAAAATCAGACTCAAAATTAAATTAGAATTGTATGAAAGCCGATTTAGCTATTATAATATTTATTTTAATTTGTGATTATTGATTATATTTTATATTTTATAGTACTTTAAATTAAAACATATATTTTTAATTTGATAATTAGTCAATGAAAATAATAAAAGTGTAATAAGCGCGAATGATTCTTTTATGTTTAGAAGAAATTAATTATTTTATTATTATTTTTGTTGTATTGAATTAAACAAAAGTATTATTGTTTATTAGTTTTGTATTTTGATTTTTAAGCGATTATGGATATTTAATTTTTTAAAGGGTAATTTCTTGGATTGTAAATCAGGAATTGTGAAGGAATGATTTTCCATGGTCGTGCGATATTGGATGTACGTATTTCTAGCTTCTCGTGGTTAGCTCGCTAAACAATTAGGTAAATTAGTGTAAATGAGACTAATAGAGTCACCGACGTTCCTGAGTACTCCGTGACAAAGTATAGTAATATAAAATTTCATACACCCACTTGTACTTCAAGTACGATGATACATGCTCTATAGAATATTGTCTACACATTTAAACACGTGCGAAGTCTTATCTCATCCCCTTAGCAGAATAGTACACGTGTTTGCATTTCGCTAGTTGATTAACGTATCCTTGCAGCTCATAAATAATAACGCATAAACAAATGTTGTAAACATTTGTACAATTGTAGCCCGTGTAGAAAATTATTGGGGCAGACTTACGTCCAGTTAGGGCATTGTCTAGACCGTCTAATCTAGAGATCTAGACGAGCTCTTCGGCCCTAATCAGGTCCTGGCTAGCCCGTCAGGACCAAAAAAATTTCTAACTTTTGAATCCAAATATGTTTTTGCACATTTCCAAAAATATCCAGGCTGTTTAAATGTATTAAAAATGAAAAATGAACTCTAAACAAAAGTTTTCCTCATCATCTAGTCAGTTCCTTCGGGTCCTGATCGGGTGCTGCCTAGCTTGCCAGGACCAACAATATCTCTAACTTTTGAATCCAAATATGTTTTTGCACATTTCCCAAAATATCCAGGGTGTTTAAAAGTATCAAAAATGAAAAATGAACTCTAAAAAAAAGGAATTTTTTTCCTCATCATCTAGTCAGTTCTTTCGGGTTCTAATCGGGTGCTGTCTAGCCCGCCAGGACCAACAAAATTTCTAACTTTTGAATCCAAATATGTTTTTCCACGTTTCCCAAAATATCCAGGGAGTTTAAAAGTATGAAAGATGTACATTAAAAACACAGAATTTTGTTCTGATCATCAAGACAGTCTTTGAAATAATTTTCAGCGTCAACCATCTGAAATAGATTTTTACAAGTCCGACTGACTAGCGTTAGATTAGCTTATCCAGACTAGCGTTTAACCATACAAAAACGTTTCACTACTACTCAGCGCCATAGTAGACCGCCTTGACAGCGCCACACTAGCGGTCAGGACGGTCTATTCTGGCCCCGAATAGTTCCCCGATAATTTTCTACACGGGATAAAAATGCCATTTTTTAACAACCCGATGAAGCACATTCGAAAAAATTCATTGAATAATTGTAATATTTTGAATTTCTATATATAATTACCGTGAAATGAGGCTTAGCGGCGCACAGCGAGGCAAAATAAAATGTCTGTATTTTTTTTTTAAATGTCTAAGATTATAAAAATTTGTTGAAACAATTGTTGATAATAATGAAAATTGTATATTTTCATGCAAACCAGATAGTGCATGTGTTAATTTTAATTTGTTTAAAGAATATTCAGTTGTTATAGGACGATCAAATCTGATAAGTAAGTGATGTATCAGTACAATTTTTGGCTGCTTCAGCAGACAAAACTTGATTTAAGTCATCAGAAATAATAGTGCTGTAGATATTTGTTTGTAAAATTGGTTTATAAAATAACAAATTATTTATTATTTTTCATAAATTCAATTAAAAACAAGTTTTTGTCTATAAATTGTTCAAATTTATTGCGCATCAATTGACGAATCATTGTGAATCCCCATTAATCCCTTTACACTCACTTATTTGTTTATAACAAATTGAATAAATTTTTTAAAAATTGCTCAGCTCTGAGACAACTTTTATGGATAGTTGCTTCATTGACTCTTGGTATTTTAGATCGAATTCAAGTATTTCTCGAAAACCGGTACTTTTCTAAAAAAAATCTTTTTTTTTTCATTTTTGTTATTAAATAAAAATAAAAAAAACTTTTTTTAAATCAGCCATGAAAGATTGATTTATTTATGCGTCACAGCGTGGCCAAATTCACTTCGGAAAAACAAAAATTTGTTATTTAACAACAAAATAAACAATATTTTTTTTCTAACTTTTCAGTTGAACTTTTTTTTAACGAAGTGTCTCGTCGTCCCGAAATTCGGGATGACTAGCCCACTTTCAACTTTGGCTAGTCGTCCCGAAATTCGGGATGACTAGCCCATTTTCAACATTTGGCTAGTCGTCCCGAAAATTATGTATTTTTTTAAATTTCACTCCTTTTGAGTTAGCCGAAGATTAACAAAACTGCCATTCATCCCTTATTAAAAATAAATTTAAAAAAAAAACGGATAAAACTAAAAGTTAGGTTATATTTTATAAAGTGTAGTCCTTTAAGCTTCAACTTATTCAAATTATTTTATGTATTTGCACTGTGTCACCGCAGTCTCAATTTCTTTCGAAACTTTCCTATGATTTCCGCGCTCTGATTGGACCTTCTTTTGATGTGATATAGACTCTTTTCAATTCTGTCTGGTATGCACTTTATAAAAAAGTTTCTATTTGCTTTTACTAATCTGAGGTTTTGACTTTTTTTGTACGTATTTCTATCCTAGCACTGCACAGAGAGGTTGCAATGCTTCATTCACTGTAACTGCACGCAAAGATGGGCAAGCACTGGTTGTCAGATCCGTAAATAATAAGCATAATCACATGCGTTCAAAGGTCTTTAAAAACTTTTATTTTAGAATTATTCGTCACTTTGCGTGTACATTTTCAAGCGAAACTGTTTTTTGATTCTCTTCATGTCTCTTGGAGGGGGGGGGGGGGGCAAGGCACTCCTGTTACGGGGCACAGAAATAATGTAAGGTCAAACCCCTACCCCTTTCCCAAGTCCTAATGGGGCAGGAAGTCGCCCCTGTGACTGTTCACAGAAATAATGTAAGGTCACACCCCTTACCCATTTTCCAACGCCTCATGAGGGGATAGGAAGGCACCTTTATGACTAGTCACAGAAATAATGAAAGGTCACACACCCTGCCCCTTTTCCAACGTCTTATGGGGGCGGGAAGGCACCCCTGTGACTGGTCACAGAAATAATGTAAGGTCACACCCCCTACCCCTTTTCCAACGTCTCATAGGGGGACGGGAAGGCACTTTTGTGACTAGTCACAGGAATAATGAAAAGTCACACCCCCTGCCGCTTTTCCAATGTCTCATGGGGGGCGGGAAGGCACCCCTGTGACTGGTTACATAAATAATGTAAGTTCACACCCCTTACCCCTTTTCCAACTTCTAATGGGGGGCGGGGAGGCACCCCTGTGACTGGTCACAGAAATAATGTAACGTCACACCCCTTACCCCTTTTCCAACGTCTCATGAGGGGATAGGAAGGCACCTTTATGACTAGTCACAGAAATAATGAAAGGTCACGCCCCCTGCCCCTTTTCCAACGTCTTATGGGAGGCGGGAAGGCACCCCTATGACTAGTCACAGAAATAATATAAGTTCCCACCCCTTACCCCTTTTCCAACGTCTCATGGGGGGCGGGAAGGCACTTTTGTGACTAGTCACAGGAATAATGAAAAGTCACACCACCTTCCCCTTTTCCAACGTCTCGTGGGGGGGGCACCCCTGTGACTGGTCACAGAAATAATGTAAGTTCACACTCCCTACCTCTTTTCCAACGTCTCATGGGGGGCGGGAAGGCACCCCTGTGACTAGTAACAGAAATAATGTAAGTTAACATCCCCTACCCCTTTTCCAACGTCTCATGGGGGGCGGGAAGGCACTTTTGTGACTAGTCACAGGAATAATGAAAAGTCACACCCCCTGCCCCTTTTCCAACGTCTCATGGGGGGGGGCGGGAAGGCACCCCTGTGACTGATCATAGGGGTCAATTTACATGTGGTATATGTGGAATTTGGTTGAAGTCGACTGAAGAAAGCGATAGTGATGATACTGATACAATTGAAAATCACATATTTTGTGATTATTGCTTGCTTTGGTGTCATAAAGAGTGTGCAGTCAAAAATATTCCAAAGAGTAAATATTGGATGTGCCAAAACTGCCACAAGAAATAAATATTTGGTAAAACTTCGATGCGATAATAAAAATTTCAGTCTGAATTTGTAAGTTTTTATGTAAATTGTGATAAATTACACAAATCAGTTTTGTACTTAATCTTAAATTGGTGATCGTACGTAAATATGGAGAAACTACATGTGATATCTAATACGTACTGTTACTGCATTACTGTTTATATCCATGTGAAATAAATTATATTTGATATATTATTTAATATTACATTTTCGTATTTCTCAATTTTATTCTTCCTTCCATTGAAAATTAATTTTTAGTTTTTTTTTAATTTAATTTTTTTTTAAACTATCTATTCAGAAACAAATTTAAATCAAAATAATCATTCTATACTTTAATAATGTTAGTTTAAGAAATAAAATATCAATGATTTGTCTATTTCTTTCGAGATTTAAATAATAAAATATAAATTATTTGTCTATTTCTTTCGAATTTTAAATAATAAAATAAGTTGGTGGTAAGCCTGTATTTAATGGATTCCGCTGAACATAACCTATTTATCTTGATGTTAATAGAGGTAGACCAGCTGATAAACTAGAAGTGGAGTGACAGGTGATGACAGGAATGAAGATTATTCCATGATAGTTACCGTGGTTACCGTATGAATTGATTGAAAGAAATTAGTGTTTTATATAATATTAAAGTAAACTTTTAAAGATAATGACGCCGAAAAGTGGTGCGAGGCTAGAGGACCGGAGATCCCTAATATTGTCTAATTAAAATAAGTAAAATTAATTAAGTGCATTATTTTCAGGACGACTAGACAAATGGTAAAAATAGGCTAGTCGTCCCGAATTTCGGGGTGACTAACATTTTTGGTGATTTTTGTCTAGTTAAAAGGAGAAATTTCATAAAATGCATTATTTTCGGGACGACTAGCCGAATGGTGAAATTAGGATTGTCAATTTTGGTAATTTTTGTCTAGTTAAAAACAGTAAAATTAATAAAGTGCATTATTTTCGGGATGACTAGCCAAATGGTAAAGATAGGCTAGTCGTCCCGAATTTCGGGGTGACTAGCATTTATCTTGATTTCCGGCTAGTCGTCCCGAAATTCGGGACGACTAGCCCAAAATTAAGAAAAATGCTATTTTTCCCGAAATTCGGGACGGGTAGACGCAGCCTTTTTTTAAATCTTTAAATTGACTAAAGAAAAGCTTATGTAAATGTAATAACTATCTATCAATAATTTCCAATAGGATATAGAGAAAAAAAAATTTTTTATAATGTTTTAAGCAAATTAATAACCAAAAGCCATTTCTTCGTGGTTTACAATGATTAGTTATTTGAAATTCATAGTTTTTATATAAAACATGAGAGAAATTAAGGCCTAATTGGAAATAGTTGAAAATGGCGTCTGTTTTACAATTATTTAAAAAAATTTTATAAACAAATACACAGTTTTCGTATGGTACAATGAATAGGCTAAATTTTGTTTGCAGAATCAACCAAAGATGTCTTGCCAATGACTCCTTGTTGTCCTTTTTTTCAAATTAACTACAACTATCAATTATTTAAGCAATATTTTTGAACAAATTCACATTTTTAAACATTTTTCCACGAATAAGCCCAATCGTTTTCGCGGAACCAACTAAAAATATATTCACAGTGACTTCTAGCTGTAATTTTGTTCAGATTCATAAAAAATAGGAATTATTTAAACAATTTTTATAAACAAATGCACAATTTGACCATTTTTACAAGAACTCTATTTTACTCTATTTTCTTAGCGAAATCAACTAAGAATGTATTGCCAATGACTCTTTGCTATGATGTTTTGCCAATGGACAAAAACAGTTAATTATTTCAACCATTTTCATAAACAAATGTACACTTTGCCATTTTTGCATAAATAGGCTTGTTTTTTGTCCAATATTCACAAGAACTGTTGATTATGTTAACAATATTTATAAAGTTTCAGAATTTGACCATTTTTCCGTAATAAATATTAATAGTTTTGCGGAATGAACTAAGTTCAACTTTTCAGGAATACTCAAGATATTTTATACAATAGATTATTCATATTTTCGGGTATCGTGAAGATCCGATACCCAATAAATAGATAACTTGATAACCTAATAACCCAACAACCAAGAACCCATCACATATTTGATTAACACATATATAATGACCTTGGTTTTTTAGTTCATTACGCAAAAAAAATGAATATTTATCATAGAAAAATTGTTAAACTGCCCATGAATATTTGTCAAATAATTAACAGTTGTTGTTAATTTGAAGAAATGACAACAAGGAGTCATTGCAATAAGACATTGTTGGTTGATTCTGCAAAAAACATTTAGCGTGTTCATTGTAACATACAAGAACTGTGTATTTGTTCTTAAAAATTGTTTAAATAATTGTTAAACAGCAGCTATTCTTAACTAAACGCAATTAGCATTAATTTTGCTCATATTTTATATAGAAACTATGAATTTTAAACAACTAATCATTACGAAGCACGAGAAAAACCTACTGGAAATTATTCCTAGATAGTTATTACATTGATTCTTTAGTCAATGTGAAGATCTTAAAAAAAGGTACATCTGAAAATTTACAAAAGAAATGGTTTATTTTGTTGTTAAATGAAAAATTTTGTTTTGTCAAAGTGAATTTTCTGCACCAACTCCTTCTACCTGGAAGCCCTAAGGTCATTTTAAGACATCAAAATCTATTAAAAATTGGCTTATAGACTTTTGTCCGCAAAACGTGCGTTTGGCTACACTGTGCGCGTGTGGAGGAAAGTGGATCATCCGCAACTTTATCTCTTATAATTAATTATCACTGTTTCCATGAATAACAAATTTTAAGATTATCGACACTTTTCTTTTTCACAAATTTTAAACATTATTTTAAATCTTGTTTGGTACAGTTTCGTTCGTTACAACTAATAAAAAGTGCATTCGTATAAGATTCTACGATTTGGAAATTTGGGTAGGTTGTATAAAAAAACTCGTGAAAAACTTGCCTTGCAGAAGTTTGTGGTGTGTAGTAGATCATATTTTGTAGCACTTGAACAAGGATTGTGCGAATTTCTACATGAACACAATACACAGTAAACTCTTGCTTATTCCAAGGCGCACCTATCCCAAGGCTCACCTATTCCAAGTTTCCCATGCTGGGATATTCCAAGTGGCGCAGTTCCGTCACTTCCCACCACAATCCCTGTACAGTCTCGCCCGCGTCAGTGGCTGACCAATTAAAAAGAGGCCTGGAGAGAGGGAAGCCCTCGTTTCTTTGAATTGACTATTTTAGCATGACGTCATGGGAATGCATATGACTTTTTTCAGAAAATATCCTAAACGAATAGTAATATTTGTCAAGTGTAGAATATATTTTCTCACTCATGTCCCATTATTTTGTCGATTGACAACCTTTCATTGTCACGATATGAAATAAAATATCTAAAATTTGAGGTAAGTATATCAGATCGATTTGTTCAGAACCGGGTACTCTAACCTCAAATTTCGGATGAAACTGAAAGGTCTTCAACCGATAACAGGATGGAACAGAATTGCGCAAATGCATTCTACACTTTAAAATGTTACTATTCAGATATTTATAAGTCATTTGTATGTTTAGAATATTTTCTTCGAAAAGACGTATGCATTTCCACCTATCCTATCATGATGCTACAATACTCGAAATATTCCGCGAAATATTTGAGTAATTTTTTGGTTCTATTATATTGATTTTTAGTTGGCAAATTTTACTATTTCAAGGAAATGTTATATTTGTCACGTCGTACGTCAACAAATCCACTGAAAAAACACTGACATGCATGATACGTAAATGCAAGGACACACACATGCTTACAGCGCGCGCATCAATACAAGGCCGGGGTAGCCAAGGAACGTCGCTTGACAAAATCACCCCACGACTCGTGGTAGAGATGGGGGCCCCTCCAGTATTGAAATACCCAAATGTTTACGTTTCACGGCCATTGGAATAGGCAAGAGTTCACTGTATTTTCAAGGAATGATAAATAGTTCTTTATGTATTAAATGTATGCTTTGCTTTAGTGTACAAAAGATGTTCAGCTGAAGATTATATACTCAAAGGATCAATACAAATTGAAATTCTTTTTTGCACTTCATTTTATTTCAGTTAAAATACCTTAAAATACTACCTACTTTCATTTTTATAAGTCGATTGCTTCTCATTCGTTTTGCACATAAACTTCTTGGAAAACAAATGAAAAAAAGAAGTTACTATTAAAAATGCAAGTAAGCTATTTTTGCATGCAACCTCTCAATTCTTTAGATGATTATGTAAGTCAAATGTTTTCTTTTGAGGCTTTAAATAACGATTTCTTATACTGTCGAATTTTTATGTTTGAGCTTCTTTAAAACTAAAAAATAATAGTCCAGTCAAAGTACCCGGAAGATTCGTAAAACAGTTCGTACCGGATCACCGACATTTTCTTGAGGAAAGGGCAAAAAATGACGTTTTCATGGATTTCCGTTAGACACGTATACTCAACTCCCGATATAAGACCAGTTTCGGACATGGCTTGCAGTGGCCTTGATCCTGTATCGGTGGAATCCAAACGTAAACAGGCAGGGAGGCATGAATAATTTATGTTGGATTGGGACGCGTGGCGCAACCTGATGCAACTAACGTGCTCAGAGTACGGCCCTCGAGCGTCACGCTTGACTGAGCACCGCTTTTCATCCGGCCCGCTCCTCTCTCTCTCTCTCTCTTTCGGCTCCTCTCATCCTGAAACTGCGGTGACCATCAGTTCTAGGAATGTCTTAAACCGGGATACCTTATATCGGGAGTTGAGTGTAGATGCAATTCTGCGAAAATCACAAAAAAAAGAATGCTCTATCTTCAATAGTTTCAAAGGAACTCGATTTTTGGACATATTTGGCTAAAACCACAAAACTGTTCACATTTTGGTCTTCTGTTCAAAATTCGTTAGTCTTACGCAAAAATAATCTATATATAAATAAAAGTAGCCACAGAAAAAACTGAGGATACGAAATGTTGCAGGTAATCTGCCAAGCAGGGTAAAAGCGAGGTGGGTACTCCGAAATGGGGCAAACTTTCCGTGGTCAATCGCAGATATCTCTCGCGGCCTCCGCTAGAGGCAGCACGTTAAAGGCTGGTAACAGCGAAAAGTTTACCTCAGCTTGGTGTAATCAGCTGGCTGTTACCCTGCTTGAACGATTACCTGCAATATTTCGTACCCCCAGTTTTTTCTGTGGACGAAATTTCAGCAATTCTAAAAAATGCTGTGTTGTTTATTAGGTCGTAAGATAGATACGAGCTGTCAAAGTTGACAATTTTTTAAACTTTTTTTTACTGTTTCTAAGGGTTCCTACGTACAAATACCTCGAGTAATACTTAAAGGAAATGAACTTCCGTATGAAACTAAAAAAATGGTCTAACCGTATTAACTCGCGAGTTATGACTTTTCTTAGATTCCAGCCTTTGCTTACTTTTTTCACAAAAAACATCACTGAACTTTTATTTCAAATACAGCTTTTCTGTAAAGCATAACACGTCGAAATCTCACAAGTAGTAATTAATATAAATAAATTTCTGCATAAAACTAAAACGAAAAGAATTTTTGGTTCAAAATTGGTCTTTTTTGGTTAAATGTTGAATAACTTTGTCAAAAATTCATTTTTGGGTTGAAGATTCATCATTTTACTTAAAAATTATTATCTGTGTTGAAAATTGATTAGTTTGTGCAAAATTAATGTATTTTGTTGAAAATTCGTCTTTTTGGTAGAGAATTAATCTTCTTTATTGAATGTTCGTCTTTGTGGTTGAGAATTGATCTTTGTCGGTTAAAAATTCAATTATTTGATTAAAAATTTAACTATTTTGTTAAAAATTTGATTACTTTTTTGAAAATTCATCTGTTTCTTCGAAAATTTAAGTATTTGGTGGAAAATTTTTGTTTGTTTGCTTGAGATGTTAACTATTATATTGTTCGTCGAGAATTCTTCTTCTTATTGAAAATTCAAGTTTTATGTTTGAAAATTCAACTCTTTTTGATTGAAGTTTAATCTATTTTGTTTGGTAGGAAATTCCTGTATGTGGCTTATAATTGCAACTATTTTGTTGAAAGTTTAATTATTTGTTTGAAAAATGTAGTATTTTGTTAAGAAGTGATCTTTTCTGGTCAGGAATTTAACTGTTTTCTTGAAACGTCGTCTATTTTGACAGAAAATTTGTCCTTTTGGAATAAACATTCATTTTTGTTGTTGTAAATTCAACTCTTGTCTAAATAATTCAATTAATTGGTTACAAATTCAACTGGTTATGGTTGAATTTTGATTTTTTTGTTTTAAAATGCGACCAGTTGGTTGAAAATTCATCTTTGTAGTTCAAAAATTCAACTTTTGTTGAAAATTCGTTTTTTTTCTATTGAAAGTTCATCTTTTATTGTAGAAAAGTCATCTTTTTTGGTTGAATTAATAAATGAATTAAAATTTTTGAAATTGTTGCATTGAGTTTGTAAAAGATTCTAGATTAAAAATGTTACAAGATTAGAATCCTGGTCTTTGGGCATTAATGGTCAGGCAAAATTGAAAATGGGTCAGGGAAAAATGAGGTAAAAGTCAGATAATTTTGAAAATGAAGTTTTTCCGATACCCTGTTAGTAAAATGAAAAGAATTCAATTCTATATTGTTACTTAGAGCTTTATGTTGTTGCAATTCTTACTTAACCCTAATGTTGTAGGATTCATTTTATTCCTTAAAAAGTTCTGTACAAATCTATTTGGTCCGTTTTGATTAAAAAAATATTATTTAGGAAAAAATATTGTTGATAAAATTAACAATTGTTTAATTTCTAAGCGAAATTTTCAAAAATAAAAACGTACATGAAACCGTCCTCATAAGGTACACTTCAAAACAGTTAACACAACCATTTTTGAACTCTTTTTCCTCATTAATTATTTTATTATTATACGACCCCATACAGATAGATGTAAAATAAATTAACTGTTAACGGAAATATAAATAAAATAATTTTTAAATAAATAATTTGAATCGATTACATCTATTTTACAATGATTAAGACTTACATCAAATGTAATTTTTTCGGAACTTCCACAATTTATCCTAAAGATGGAACTTTGAATTTTTTTCCTTAAAAAAAAACAGGAAAAAATTATTTTCGCGATATTTGTATTTACAGTTTTTCGAAATTTTAGAACATATGAACATTATTTTTTTCATGTTTTAAATATTTATACTGTCGGCATAGTACTGCCCCGATCGTGGAGCCAACCGTCCGCCAGTACTGGTGACCAGAACTGGGCCAGTGCTGCGCCGGTGGTGAACTTCGGTGGACCATTGAATTTTCCACCTAAAAGATCTATGATCATAAAAGTTGAAAGAATTGTAGATCCGACTGATATCCAGGTCTGCTACGATTTTTAGTTAGAATAGCCATTTAGTAGTTCTTTTTTTGAATTTACAGATTTAAAAAAAAAATGTATACGTTTATATGAGAAAAAGTTTTTTGATATTCTAAATACTCACCAGTACCGATTCATCAAGTTTAAAAAATGGTTAATTCTGTTTATATGAGAAAAACATTTTTATATTCAAAATACAACAATACGATATCTAGTGCATTTGTTCGCGTCTTCGAGACGCATCGATCGACCTATTGTTGAACCTTTTATAACTCGTCAGTACCGATTTATAAAGTTTAAAAAAAATTTGTATTCTGTTTTTATGAGAAAAACTTTGTTTAAAATAGGAATACTAAAGTACTGCATCTGACATGTTTGTTCGCGTCTTCGAGACTTATCGAATGGCCTATTGGCGAACATTCTATAACCTCTTATCATCTAGCAATGGCGATATATAAATTAAAAAAATATATTGTTTATCTTGTTAATATGAGGAAAACTTGGTTAATATTGGGAATACAACAGTAATGTATATGGTATATTTGTTTGCGTCTTCGAGAAGCATCGATTGACCAGCTGAATAACGTACCTTTCATGACCTACCATAATCTAATAGTATCGCTTTAGAATTTTGTAACGAAATTATTTACCTTGTTTATAAGAGGATTTCTTATTGATATTGGGAATATAACAGTAATAAATTTGATGAAATTATTCGCGTCTTCGAGACGCGTGATTTTTTTTTCTTTTGTTAGTCAAAAACCTCCCTCTATTAGAAAGCAAATTTATTTAAGACCTATGAGGAAGTAAAATGCTCATAAAATGAGCACAAATAAATACACCTATAGTGAATACATCCGTAGTACTTCGCAGCGGTATTTTAACTTGAGATAACTAGTGTGCATCCTTAAGTCTTCGAAAAATATCAGAAGGTTGAAGCAATTTGAATAAAAGAGGACAAAGAACTCTTTGAGAAAGAATTCCGTATGTACAGTGTTAGTTTCGTCAATGGGGTGTAAATAAGTAGAGCATGCGGTGCACACATGAGGAGCAAACATACTTAAGATCGAGGTAAAACCCAGTCAAACAAGATCATCTTTGCTCTCCGTCATCTCGTAAATCACCCACTTATATCCAAAGTAAATCGATTCGCTTTAATCATTTTACTGATCCCATCGATCGTTTTTCACCAGTTGACAGAATGTGTGCATTTAATTGTCTCACCATGCAAACGCACCTTATGCAAAGTAGCTTATTAAAAACAGAGTGACCGTACTCATTACTTGAACCTGTTATTCAATGACTGGATATATTGTAGTCCACTCATGTGATGCGGAAAAGAATAGAAAGTTTTTCAAAAGATTGACAATTTTCGTCACCTTAAAAGCTGATGATGCTCTTTATTGTTGCGCAGTATTATTGAAGATGGTCAAAAGTGCAGTTCAGTTAGACCGAGAGTGGATCATACTTTGCTTAAAGAAAATTCGGTAAAGAACAAATATTTAGTACATTTTCTAAATTCAAATTTTATTTTTGTTTTCGTACAAGATCAGTATCCTATTTAAATCAAGAAATGAAAATCCATTTATTGAAAAGTACCTGGCGCCATTTTCGATTGATATTTAGGCCTCGGAACGGGTTACTTTTTAGTAACTTAGTTACTTTTTTGATCCGCGGTTACTAAAAAGTTACTTATACTTATGTTATGAAAAGGTTACTTTTGCCTACATACATTTTTTGCCTGAAATAACGAAATGAATAAATTAATTAATTGTATTATTTAAAAACGTGTGAAGAATGCAAAAATTCAATGTTTTCAGTAAATTTGGCATCTTAGAGCCGAGAAAATTAGGGAATAACAATAAAATAATAATTAGATCGTATGAAAATTTATAAAAAGGGCTATCAATTGAATTGTTATAAATCCTGATAAAAATTGCAATTTATCCAAAATTGCTAGTTTTTAATTACAAATATGAATTTTTTTTGTTGAAATATCGAACTATGTATTATATTTTTCGATGAGAATTTATCTTCTTTGGTTGAAGTTCGGTTAAAAGTTGAACAATTTTTGTTGAAACTTTTTTGTTGAAAATTCATCATTTTAGTTGAAAATTCGTCTTTTTTGGAAGAAAATTAATCTCCTTGATTTAAAAACACCCTTTTGTTTAAAAATACATCATTTTATTTGAAAATTCATCTTTTTGGTTCGAAATGTACTTATTTTGTTGGAAATTTGTCTTTTTTGATTGAAGATTCACCTGTTTTCCTAGAAAATTCAACTACTTGGTTGACAGATAACTTTTTTGCCAAAAATCCATATTTCCAGTTGAAAGTTCAACTGTTTTGTAAAAATTGGTCTTTTTGGCTTAAAAACTAAACAATTTGGTTGGAAAATAACCTATTTTGTTGAAAAATCGTCTTTTTTGAATGAATTCGACAATTTATCTAAAATGGCTAGTTTTTAATTTAAAATTTAAGTATTTTTTGTTGAAATATCGAACTATCTGTTATATTTTTCGATGAAAATTTATCTTCTTTGGTTGAAATACGGTTAAAAGTTAAACAATTTTTGTTAAAACTTTACTTTTTTGTTGAAAATTCATCATTTCAGTTGAAAATTCGTCTTTTTGGTAGTAAAATTAATCTTCTTGATTGAAAATCACCCTTTTGTTTAAAAATACATAATTTTATTTGAAAATTCATCTTTTTTGTTCGAAAATGTACATATTCTGTTGAAAATTCGTCTTTTTTGATTGAACATTCCCCTGTTTTTCTAGAAAATTCAACTATTTGGTTGACAGATAACTTTTTTGGCAAAAATCTATATTTACTAGTTAAAAATTTAAATATTTTATAAAAATTGGTCTTTTTGGCTTAAAAACTCAACAGTTTGGTTGAAAAATAATCTATTTTTTCGGAAAATCGTCTGTTGAATGAATTCTAGTGTTTTTTATATTAAATTAAAATCTTTTTTGGTTATCATATCAACTATTACATTTTTCGTTAACAATTCATATTTTTTAGTCAGAAAAATTCAATTGTTTTGTTAAAAGTTGAACTACTTTCTTAAACATACATTTCTTTTGTTGGAGATTCATAATTTTGGTGAAAACTTCGTCTTTTTTTGGTAAAAAATCTTTCTCTTTGGTTACTTTTTTGCCACAATAGTGTTACTTTTCTATTACTTTTTTTAGAGAAGTATGGTTGCTATTTTACTATTTCTTTAAGCTTAAGCAGTTCCGAGCCCTGTTAATATTGAATGAAGCTGTCATTTTTTGCCATTTAAAAAGAAAAGTATGAAAACTCTAGGTATATGAGAAATGTTAAAAGTTTACCTAATTTGTTGAAAACTCTTTTTTTTTCGTGGACAATTAAGATTTTTAACTGAAAATGTAACTATTCCATCTTTGGTTGAAAATTTATTATTTTTTCAAATTTAAAATTCTACTACTAAAAAGAAATTGTTCTGTCGAGGATTCATCTCTTTGGTCGAAAACTGATGTATTTTGTTGAAAACTTATTGTTTTTTTGGTTTAAAATTATTTCTTTTTAACTGAAAATGTTTTTCATTTTTTGTTGTAAATTCATATTTTTAGTTGAAACTTCGTCTTTTTTTTATAGAAAACTGAACTTCTTGCTTAAAATTGCCTCTTTTTTAGTTAAAAATGCAACCGTTTTTTTCATTTCTTGACTAAGATATCTTTATTTATTGAATATCCGTCTTTTTTCTAGGAAATTAATATTTTCGGGTTGAAAAGGTAACTTTTCTGTAGAAAATTCGTATTTTTGGTTGGAAATTCATCTCTTTCGTTACAAGTTCAACTATTTTGTGAGATTTTTTTTTATCAATAGTTAATTTTTTCTATTAAGAATTTAACTTTTCCATTTTTGGTTGAAAATTTATCCATTTTAGTAGAGAATTTCCCTTTTTGTTTAAAAATTCGTCTTTTTTGGTAAAAAATTAATCTTCTTAGTTGAATATTCGTCTTTTCAGTTAAGAGTTCATCTTCGTAGGTCAAAAATTCAACTATTTGGTTAAAAATTCAACTGTTGGTGGAAAACTCGTTTTTTTGTTGTTGAAATATTAACTAATAGATTTGTCGTTGAGAAATCATTTTTTTGTTGAAAAAATTCAACTGTTTTTGGTTGAAATTTAATCTTTTTTGTTTCAAAATATGACCAGTTTGTTGGAAATTCATCTTTGCAAGTCAAAATTCAATTGTTTTGTTTGAAATTCGTCGTTCTGGATTGAAAATTCATCTTTTATTGTGGAAAGGCCATCTTTTTGGTTTGAATTAATAAATGAATTTGAAATTTTAATTTAAAATTGTTCTATTTTCCCATTTATAAAAGATTCTATGTTAAAAATGTTACAAGATTATAACTCTAGGCTTTCATTCTTTCCCCTTTAAAATTTAAAGTATGAAAACTTCAGGTATATACAAAATGTTGAAAGTTTAACTAATTTGTCGAAGACTCTTTTTTTGGTTGAAAATTAATTTTCTCAACTTTACTTTTTTTCAATATAAAATTCCACTACTAAACAATTTTGTTCTGTCTAAGAGTCATCTCTTTCGTTGAAAATTAAACTGTTGCGTTGAAAATTCGTTGTATTTTTTGCTTAAAATTTTTTCTAAATAAAATGTAATTTTTCCATTTTTGGTTGTAAATTGATCCTTTTTAGTTAAAAGTTCGTCTTTTTGCGGTTAAAAACTAATCTTCTGGTTTATAATTTTTTCTTTTTTGGTTAAAAATGCAACTGTTTCTTTTATATTTCTTGACCGAAAAATCTTTATTTATTGAATATTCTTTTTGATAGAAAATTAATATTTGTGGGTTGAAAATTCAACTTTTTTGTAAAAAATTCGTCATTTTGGTTGGAAATTCATTTCTTTGGGTGAGAAATTTCTTTGAAATTTTCAAGAAGAAAAGCATTTTAACTTATTTGAGTTTTTAGCTTTTCGAAAATTCCAGTTACTGGATAAACAATTTAAAATTTTTCAAAATGAAATGTACGTGAGTTTTAACCGATACCGAAAACGACCATAGGTTTCAAAATATTTCAGGGCGTATCATAAAATTTTTCAAGATCAATGAAACCTTAAAAAATGTTTTGATGTGATTTTTTGTTTTTTTTTCAAGGTTTCAACAATTTACAAAGTATTTAAAAATATTCCAAGAGATTTCACAGCACTTGCAAAAGGATCGTGAGCAACTTGAACATTTTTAATGATATTTCACAGATTTTTTAAGGATTTTAAGTGATTCAAGAATATTTCAAGGGATTTCCAAGATTTTTTTAGATTGAATGGCCTATGAAATGATTTTAAGTGATTTTACAGAATTTTTATGGATTTAAAGTAATTTTAGAAGACTTCAAGGGATTCAGAGAGATTTGAACGATTTTTTAAGTTTTCAATGGATTTAAAAATATTTCACGGGATATTAGAAAATTTCTAACGGTTTCAAGTGATTTGAAAGGATTTTAAGAAATTCCCAGAGGGGTTTCACAGGATTTCCGATGATTCCTAATCATTTTAAGTAACTTCAGAGGCTTTCTAGGGATTGAAAAATATTAAAAATATTGCAATTGGACGAAGGATTTCAAATAATTTTATCAGCTTTAAAAAATTATAAGACATTTCAAATTATCTCAAACAATTTCAACCAAAATGAGAGCTCTTGGGCTTTAAAAAATTTTCAATTAATTATGATAACAACAAAAAATTTAGAAAATTTTCAAAGTATTTGAAATTATTTGAAAAAAATGTTATGGGGTTTCAGAAAAAATTATAGGATTTCATGAGCTTTCAGAAGATTTCAATGTATGTTAAGAAATGCTGAAAGGTTTTATTTCAAGACAAATATTTATTTTTATTGTTTTTATAGGATTGGTGGTCATATTTTAAGTATTAGAAAATATAAGTAAAGTGCTTAATTGCATAGCGGGCGTTTTTTTGCTGATTCACTTAAAAAATAAGGCTAACTGGGGCGTAGCACGCTATGATGAATAATCTTCTGATTCCTACCTTCATTCTAGCCCACAACAATCTGGGAGATACAAAATCATGATCTTTGAGATGCTGTCTTGCTTTTTCATTCATAATCAAACCGACCCCTTGACTACTATGTGATATCTAATAAAATTCTCTAGAAGATTAAATTAAATTTTTACTTTAAAAAAAAATACTTTATCATGGTCGACAATCTTTTTTATTTGATCGAATTTGAAGAAGACATTTTTGGATGCTTCCCAAATGGAAGGATTTCATACTATTTTAGTAATATTCACTTCGATATTTCAATCTGAAAAGTAAAAGTAATTAGATAAGTGAATATAAATATAAAAATACAAATAGGTGAAAATAATTAGTAAGATATTGGCTACAATGTCGACTCGAGATACTATTTTTTTTTTAATATTCCAAGACAAGATATTTCAATTTGAACGAAGAGGTTTATGTTGCCATTAATTGTTTTTAGTTATTGTTCATTCTTTCGTATTGCAAAAGAATAGGTATTATCTTTGTAGTTGTTTTCAGTACATATCTTTGAGTTTACCAATAATGCGTCGTAGTGTCTTCATTGGAAAAGCACCACACGTTTTATCAATCGGATTGGAAGAATGACGAACCTCAGAAGTACGTGCATTTTTTTTTAAGATTCAAGGAAATTGAAATTTAATTTTTATGTATGTGTAGGTGCCGTAAAACCCCAAAAACGAAATATTTGATTTTCAAATCAGAATTTTAGTTGATTTTTTTTGTTTGAAATTTGATTTTTCATCAATTTTACTTTTCTTTTCTAACCTGCATAAGAAAGGGAATTCATATTCGATTTCGAAGTTTAATGGCTGAATTAATTCGTTTTAGAGAATCGCTATAGAAAAAATATTTACCATACCCGTGTGTCGAAAACTAAAAAAATAAGGCGATCTTTAAAGTTTTCTATAAATTAATAATTTTCAACAAAGTTGAAAAAGCTTTAGAAGGCCAAAAATGCTACTTTTCATCAAATTTACTATTTTCATATCTAATTTATCAAGAAAGGTGTTGATTTTTCATAATGCACTTTGATAGCAGACTTAACGATATTAAAAACTCTGTTTTTTTCTCGTCAAGAAGGTTTAGGAAATAATTCCAGATAATGATAAACAATATATTTTTTAATGGATAAAAGTTCTACGATTTAGCCTCTACAAATATTAACCGATTTTAATTTTTTGTTTTATAAGGGAATAAAATTCCAGAAAAAATTGTCGAGGCCAATTTTGGAAAAAGGTCTCAATTTCCTACGTTTGTACCTTTTAAAATTAACGGTGTTACCATTGACTTCTGTTATTTTGTGATAGTGAATTCTCTTTTGTTAAAGCTCTTTCGACCTTAACGAATACATTCTTATCACGTATCTCGCGTTTCGCAATCGATTAAAGTATTTCCATAACGCAAAATTATCTATATTATTTTGAACTCTATTATATCAAACATATGTTTGAATAATTTCTGTAACTAAGTCCGAGACTTCTGTTCTAGGTGAAAATTGTTACCGTTAAAAATTTTATTGTTTCTTGTTTCGTTTTCCCATCTATTTAAAGTTGTTACTTTTAATGTAATTTTTCACGATTAAAACGAATACCACGCATCTTATCAAAAACTAGTGGAGAGCAAATTTGTACATTTATATAAGGCGAATAATTTTATCATTAAACATTTTCTTATATCTTTTGTCGCTTTTCATAAATTCTTTATTTTTAATGTCAGTTTTCGCGACTAAAAATGCGTTTTATCGAAAAATAGTGTTAAACAAATTTATACAACTTTTTAAGATAAACAATTTTTATTGTTAACATTTTCACGTACATTTTTTTGTATAACAATCCCACATAATTTATTTCTGGTTCAACAATATTTCAATATTTCAGGTTTCTATTCAATTATGAAACCTGCAAATGTCAGAGAATTCTGTGGCTCAGTTAAACAAACTATAATAGTTAATTAAATGGATTAAAAAATTAAATAATGATGTATCATGTTCACTAATCTCAGTAAAATATATTTTACTGTTGAGAATTAAACAATGTGGTTGAATTGTTTTTCTTTCTTGACTGAAAAATCTTTCGTGGTTCAAAATTCAACACTTTTCTTGAAAATTTGTCTTTTGGTTAAACAATTCATCTATTTGGGTGGATTTTTTTTTTGGTTATAAATGCAACTGTTTAGTTGAAAATTAATCGGTTCAGAAGTCAACCAATTGGTTGAAAATTTACTATTTTATTGAAAGCTCAAATTTTTGGCTTAAAAATTCAACTATTTTGTACAACATTCGTCTTTTTGGCTTAATATTTCAACTATTTGGTTGAAAATTGAATTTTTTGTTGAAAATTCATATTTGCGTTTTTCGAAAATTAATCTGTTTAGGTTGAAGATTCTATAACTAAAAACTATTATACAAACTATAATATAAACTATTTGCTCTATACATCCACTACTTGGTTGGCAATCAACTTTTTTGTTGAAAATTCAACTATTTGTTTGAAAATTACCTTATTCATTGAAAAGTCATGTTTTTGGGTTAAAATTTCAACTGATTTGTACAAAAAAAATGTTGTCTTAAGATTTCGACTATTTGGTTGAAAATTAACTTTTTTGTTGAAAATTCATATTTGCGTTTTTCGGAAATTAATCTGTTTAGGTTGAAGATTCAACTATTTTGTCGAAAATTTAACTATTTGGTTGAAAATTATAATAATAATAACATTTTTTCGAACTCATATTTTCGGGTTAAAAATGCAATAGTTTGGTTAAAAATTAATCTGTCTAGGTTGAAGGCATTGAACTATTTTGTTGAAATTTCAACTAATTGTTTGTAAATGAACTTTTTAGTTGAAAATTCATATTTTTGAGATAAAAATTTAACTATTCTCTAGAAAATTCAACTATATGGTTGAGAATGAACTTTTTTGTTAAAAATTAATATTTTCGGATAAAAAATGCAATTGTCTGGTTGGAAATTAATCTGCTTTGTTTGAGAATTCAACTATTTGGTTAAAAATTTAACTGTTTCGCTGAAAATTAACTTTTTTGTTGAAAATTCATATTTTAATTTTTTGGAAATTAATCTATTTTTGTTGAGGGTTTAACTATTTTGTTGAAAATACAACTTGTTGATTTAAAAAATTAACTTTTTAGTTGAAAATTCATATTTTCGTGATAAAAATTCAACTGTTCTCTAGAAAATTCAATTATATGGTTGAAAATGAACTTTTTTGTTAAAAATTCATATTTTCGGGTAAGAAATGCAATTGTCTGGTTGGAAATTAATCTGCCTTGTTTAAGAATTCAACTATTTGGTTCAAAATTTAACTGTTTCGCTGAAAATTAACTTTTTACATTCTCATCTAGAGAAGGTATTAGATTTGTGTAAAATTTG
>CAKNYM010053398.1:1106872-1121693 GCA_932195095.1 Andricus curvator
ACACGAAGTGTGAAAACCTAGACGACAAATGTGTCCGAGCGCGCAGCGCGAGGTGAATACATTATCGAGCGCGAAGCGCGAGATAAACATATAATCGAGCGCGAAGCGCGAGATGAATACCCAATCGAGCGCGAAGCGCGAGATCCAACAGGTGCGCGCCCTAGGCGCGCTGAAACTTGCGAGCGAAGCGAGCCGCGCGCGAAGCGCGCTATGAGAATGTGCCCGCGAAGCGGGCGGATTTTTTGTTGACAATTCATATTTAAATTTTTTGGAAATTAATCTGTTTTGGTTGAGGATTCAACTATTTTGTTACAAATTCAACTAATTGATTTAAAAAATTAGCTTTTTACTTGAAAATTCATATTTTCAGGTAAAAAATGCAATTGTCTGGTTCAAAATTTAACTGTTTCGCTGAAAATTCGTCTCTTTTGTTTGAAATTCATATTTTAATTTTTTGGAAATTAATTTTTTTTAGTTGAGGGTTTAACTATTTTGTTCAAAATTCAACTAATTGATTTAAAAAATTAACTTTTTTGTTGAAAATTCAACTATGTTCCTCAAGATGGACTTTTTCTGTATAGTTCATATTTTTAGGTAAAAAATTCAGTTGTCTGGTTGAAAATAAATCTGCTTTGGTTGAGGATTTAAGAAATTGGTAATTATTTCAACTTTTTCGTTAAAAATTAACTTTTTTGTTGAAAATTCATAGTTTTGTTTTGCGGGAATTAATCTGTTTAATTTGAGGATTCAGCTATTTTGTCGAAAATTCAACTTTTTTGTTGAAAATCAACCTTTTTTGCTAAAAATTTATATTTTCTGGTTAAAAAAGCAATTTTTTTGGTTGAAGATTAATCTGTTTTGGTCGAGAATTCAACTATTTGATTAAAAAATCGCGTTTTTGGTTTGAAAATTCAGCTTCTTTGATAAAAATGTAATTTTTTTGTTTAAAAATGCAACTTTTGGGTCAAAAATAATCTCGTTTGATTATAAATTAGATACTATTTTGTATTTTATTGAAAATTCGTCTTTTTTGGTAGAACCTTAGCCTTCTTGGTTGAAAATTTATCATTTTTGTGGAACATTAATCTTTTTGGTTGAAAGTACATCTTTTTTGTTGAAAATTCAGCTATTTTTCTTGAAATATTATAGGAATTTGAAGCGTTTAAAATTTAATCAAATATAGTGCCCACATTAATTTTGCTTAGAAGAAGGTATTCCCTTATTTATGTGAAAAATCTCCCTGTTTCCGATTGTTTAATATATTTAGTTAATTAAATGTTAACCATATATAGATGGATGAATATGAAGTTAGTTTATTTCGTGTTTTGTTATTTTTTTACTTAAAAGAAAATTTAATAGCAATAATAATAATAATAAGGCTTATCTAAATATTATGTAATGCTTTGAAGGGGCGCAGGGTCGAAATGGTTTTAAAAAATGCAATACTTATTACTTGAATGGTTCCGTATTAAGAAAAATTTTACTTGCAAAAATCTATTGATACTTAGAAAAGGCCTGAAATTGTCAGGGAATTTTTTTTCAGAATTCGAAATTGTATTGAATTTAAATTCGTATTTACATTAGGTTGTTAATGATAAAGAAATAGTAAAGTGTATATAATCTATTAACATAAAGTTATCTTGATTGGAGATAAAAGTAATGATATAATTTATACAGAATTCAGAGAGCGATGAGCTTTAATTTTTAATTTTTTAATCACAAGTATTATATTCAACCACTCTAGGTTTCGACATTAAAAATTTAAGATTTATCGCATTTATCTGATTTATCTTAATTTATGATCTATACATATTTAAACAATTTGGAAATTAATGAAGAAATTAGAATTGTCGTTTGTGTAAATTTAGACTAAATTCTAGGATCCATATAGTTTTATAATGATCTTTTATTGTCGTTTAAAGCCACAGGGTTCTTAAATGTCGAGCAGAGTTCGAAGACCTTATAAGTTCTGCAAACTCATAAAAATTAATATTAAGTAAAGCCCCGATTTAGGTCATTCTTAGATCATAGATACTTTGTTGAGGGCCTGGAATTTTTTATGACAGTAGGTTTATCTTTATATAGACATTTTCATTAAATGTTAATAAAAAATTTTCCTCGAAATTCAGGAAAATTCAGTTTATATTGTTTTAATTTCTTATTGCATTTTTTAAGTAAAGAATCTTCTAAATTTGGTTGCATATATAAAATTAAGATTTTGCACTTGGATAGTTTTCACTTTTTTATATGTATCAAGTAAAATTGACCATTCTTTCAACTTGGCATTCTCGGTCAATCAATTCTTTGTCAACTGTGCGAAAATTTGTGTTTTTATTGATTTTGTATAGTTTTCATTATTTTTCCTTATTTGATAAATAATTTGCTTTAGAATATAACCCTGATGGAACAAATTTGTATTCGAATAAGGATTATTAATAATATGAACATATTTTCTTAACAAATGCAGAATTTGGTCGATCTTATCAAAAAATAATGATTTCGGCAAAAAATATTGTACACAAAAAAGCTGTATTTTTATGAAATACAAAATTTCTCTACAGAATATTTTTCATGTAAAAGAAATATTTAAAAAAACATGAAAACCGTGAAAATAGAGTCGTTTCAAAAAATCACTGTACCGCAGAAATTAAAATTTACAGAAAAGCCTCCGAGGCTTCTTTTGTACAAGGTGAAATGTATAAATTTACATATAACATTTACATATAAAGTTTGGTCTATAGGAATTAATTCAATGTGAAAATATTAAATTTGATGAAAAGCACCATTTTTAGCCTTCTAAATATGCATGAAAGAGGAAAACGAAGGCTTCACTATAATATTCTTTCCATTAAATTTTTATTGAGTATAATATACCTTATTTTTTATTATAAAAAACAAGATCGCTGAACTTGAAAATTAGAAATTGGCAGTTTTCGATATACGTGTATAGTAATAATTTTTCCTAACATTATTCTCTAAAACAAAATAAATTTAGTCATTAAACATTAAAATCGGTTATGAATTTCCATTTTTATGTAGGTTTAACAAGAAAAGCAAAATTGACGGAAAAATCAAATTTCAAAAAAAGGAATTACTTAAAGTTCTGAATTAAAAAATCTACTATTAAGGCCTCTTAACTTACTCACAAATTTGAGCCCCCTAATTATCTGACCTTATTTTTAGTTTTTTTTCTGAAATTTTAAACCACGTACTCCCTCTTGGTTAGAATTCTCAACAAATAATTTCATTTTCGAACAAGAAGATTAATTTTCTACCAAGAAAAACGAATGTTGAACAAATAACATTAATTTTGAACCGAAAAGTTGAATTTGTAAACTAAAAAGATGAATTTTTTAACCAAAAGTGGAACTTTCCGTTGAAAAAAAATTAATTTTTAGAATAAAAAAACAAATATTCTACAAAATCGTTAGATTTTCTACGAAACTATTGAATTTTCAAAACAAAAAAGACGAATTTTCAATACAAAACGGTTAAATTTTCCACCAAAAAATATGAAGTTTCAAAACAAAAAAATTATTTTCAATAAAATAAGTATATTTTAATTTTAAATATTAGTTCTTAACCCAAAAAAGAAATGTTCAACAAAATACATACTATTTTTACCAAAAAGTTGAATTTTCAACCAAGAAGATTTTTTTATACCAAAAAAGACGAATTTTCAACAAACTATATTAAGTTTCAACCACATAGTTGAACTGCTAAGCTAAAAAAATCAATTCTTCACCAAAAATGGAATAGTTAAATTTCTACTTGAAAAAAAATAATTTAAAAAAAAAACCTTCTACAAAATAGTTGAATTTTCTATACAACGAAATATTAAAATTTTCAGTTAAAAAAATTAATTTCAACCCCCAAAAAGGAAAGCTTCAACAAAGTAAATCAATTTTCTACCAAAGAGATAAATTTTCTACCAAAATGAAAATTCTTCAACAAAAAAAATGAATTTTTAAGAAAGTAGTTCAACTTTCAACGAATGTGTTGAATTGTAAACCTAAAAAGATGAATTTTCAATTAAAAATGTAGTAGTTGATATTACAACAAAAGAAGATTTTAATTAAAAATAAATCACAATATAATTTAACCAAAAAAGACAAATTTTCAGATAAATAGTTGAATCCTCAACCAAAATAAATTAACTTTCAAACAAACAGTTGCAATTTTTAACAAAAATTTTTTATTTTCTACCAAAAAGACGAATTTTCAAAAAAATGCATAATTTTTTAACCAAATAGTTTAATTTTTGACCACGAAGATTAATTTCCCACCAAATAGCGAATTTGAACCAAATAGTGAAATTTTTAGTCTGAAAAAGATCACTTTCAAACTAAAATGGAATAGTTAAATTGTCATTGAAAAACGATAATTTTTAATTTAGAAAAGCAAATTTTTCACAAAATAGTTGAATTTTCTACCAAATAGTTGAGTTTTCTACTCACTTGTTGAATTTGCAAGTCAAAAGTACGAATACTTCACGAAACAGTCGAATTTTCAACACGAAAATCTGATTTTTCAATAAAAAATTGAATTTTTGTCCAAACAGTTCAATTTTCAAGTCGAAATGACGAATTTTCTACAAAACAGTTGAATTTTCAAACCAAAAATATAAACTTTTCACAAAAAAGTTAATTTTCAAATAAACAGTTGAATTTTCAACTAAAATTATAAATCTTCAAGAACAAAAATTAATTTTTAAGAAAGTAGTTCTACTTTCAACGAAGGAGTTGAGTTGCAAACCTAAAACGCTGAATTTTCAATAAAAAATATAACAGTTGATATTTCAAAAAAAATAGTTCAATTTTCAATGAAACACAATATACTAATTTAACCAAAAAAGACAAATTTTCAGATAAATAGTTGAATCCTCAACCAAAAAATATTAATTGTCAACCAAACAGTTGCATTTTTAACAAGAAAATTTTTTTTCCTATCAAAAAAGGCGTATTTTCAAAAAATGCATAATTTTTTAACCAAATAGTTTGATTTTTCACCACGAAGATTTATTTCCCACCAAATAGCGAATTTGAACCAAATAGTTAAATTTTTAGTCTGAAAAAGATCACTTTTAAACCAAAAATGGAATAGTTAAATTGTCATTGAAAAACAATAATTTTTAATTTGGAAAAGCAAATTTTTCACAAAATAGTTGAATTTTCTACCAAATAGTTGTGTTTTCTACTAACTTGTTGAATTTGCAAGTGAAAAGTACGAATACTTCACGAAACAGTCGAATTTTCAACACGAAAATATAATTTTTCAATCAAAAATTGAATTTTGTCCAAACAGTTCAATTTTCAAGTAAAAATGACGAATTTACTACAAAGCAGTTGAATTTTCAACCCAAAATATAAACTTTTCACAAAAAAGTTAACTTTCAAATAAACAGTTGAATTTTAAAGTAAAATTATGAATCTTCAACCAAAATAATAAATTTTTAAGAAAGTAGTTCAACATTCAGCGAAGGTAGAGCTGAAAACCTGAAACGATGAATTTTCAATAAAAAGTGTAATAGTTGATATTTCAACAAAAAAAGATTTCAATTTTAAATAATATACAATATACTAATTTAACCAAAAAAGACGAATTTTTCAGGAAAATAGTTGAATCCTCAACCAAAAAAGAATAATTGTCAACCAAACAGTTGCATTTTTAACCAAATAGTTGAATTGTCAACCAAATAGTCGAACTTTTAACCACAAGGATTAATTTTCAACCAAAAAATTGTGAATTTGAACAAAATAGTTGAATTTTTAGTCTGAAAAATATGACTTTTGAACCAAAAATGGAATAGTTCAATTTTCATCGAAAAACAATCATTTTTGATTAAGAAAAGCAAATTTTTTACAAAATATTTGAATTTTCTACAAACTTGATGAATTTTCAAGCCAAAAGGATAAATTTCCATGAAACAGTCGAATTTTCATCACAAAAATATGAATTTTTAACAAAGAAAAAATTGAATTTTCGACCAGGCAGTTGAATTTTCAACCCAAAAATATAAATTTTCAATAAAGAAGGTAATTTAGAACAAACAATTGAATTTTCAACTAAAATTATGAATCTTCAACCGAAAAAAATGAATTTTTAATAAAGTAGTTCAACGTTCAACCAAGAAGCTGAACTAACAACCTAAAGAGATGAATTTTTAACCAAAGTTGTACTATCAGGTTTTTTAGGAATGTGAAGACTATAATTGAAAAATGTAAGTAAAGTGGATTTCATAAATTTTTATTATAGAATATTATATAATATAGAAAATATATATATCACAGAAAATTTTTATATAACAATTTTTAGCCTGCACATAACATTTTCGTTCTATAATCAATTCTGAAAATAATCAACTTCGGTACTAATTAGCTCAGAAAGTTTATTCACCATTAATTTCTCATGAACAAAAAAGGTGAATGGAACTGACAGAAAATTTAAATTTAATCAAATTCGCCAAGAAGGTTCTGAAATAAAAATAAGTATAAAAAGTGATGGACTGACGTCAACTGAAAAAGGCACTTTTTAGGTAATTGGAAGAGTAATGTTTATTGTTATTATTATTATTATTCTCCTTTTCTCCAAGAAAGACCACAAGCCGGTTAGCGAGTGTGTCGAGATGTTCTAAGGTAATAAGCGTAACAAGGCCAATTCTCAGGCCTCGGGAGCGAATCAGGAGATGAGAATTCTAATTTTTGGGACCCGTCAACCAATCCGGTTTAAAGCGGCTTTGTCCTCTTCCTTCACCATTATGCCTACCTATATTACCCCGTCAATGAAATGCCCATGCCTCATATACTCCTCACCATTTACGAGCTGTTTCTTACAATATAAGTGTCTCAAAGGAAAAGCAAGAAAAGGTATCACATTGGCAAAGCATCTTCATTTTTTATTCGGTAAATTAACCATTTTTATTTATTTTTAATCATACTAGCATTATTAATCGCGCGAGTGTTTTAAATTTTAGGGGGAAAATATGTAAAGTTTAATAAAAAATAAAAATTTCGTTTAAAAATTTGTTTATCTGAGTTTATTTCTTTATTTGTTTTACGTTCATATGAATATAATTTTCTTAAAATTCCTGAGAACATTCAAAAAGATTTTTGAACATTTCAGCTAAGTTAAATCAAAATTTCACCAAAAAAGTTAATCTTCAATCAAATAGTTGAATTTTTAATAAAAAAGATGAATTCTCAACGAAAAATGTAATAGTTGATATTTCAATCCAAAAAGATTTTAATTTTTAATCAAAAACAGTTGAATTGATTCAAATAGACAAATTTCAACAAAATAGTTGAATCCTCTAGAAAAAGAGAAATTTTAGAACCGGTTGCATTTTTAACCAAAAAGATAACATTTTTTCTTACACAGATCGATTTTCTACATAATAGCTAATTTTTTTAACCAGAAAATATGAATTTTTAACAAAAAAGTTAATTTTCAACCTAATAGTTAAATTTTCAATTAAGGAGATGAAGGCTAAAAAAAATTATGAATCTTCAACCAAAAAATAAATTGTCAACCATTAGTTGAATTTTTAACCAAAAAGAAATGGATTTTCAACAAAAAATGTAATAGTTCATATTTCAAATAAAATATATTTTAATTTAAAATCCAAGAGTTGAATTCATCCAAAAAGATGAATTTACAATAAAACAGTTGAACTCTCAACCAAAACAGATTAATTTTCCAAAACGGAAAAAGTTTCAAATTAGAAAAATACGAGTTTTCAACGAAATAGTTAAATTTTGAACCAAAACTATTTTTCAGTCAAGAAAGAAAAAAAATTTCAACCAAATTAGAATTAGAATTAAATTAAATTATTATTATTATTGAGGGGAAAAAATAATCTTTAATATAAAACAAAAATTTCCAATAACTATTTATTATTTAGGTTTATTTCTTCACTCGTTTTAATGGTTATATAAATATAATTTTCCTAAAATTCTGTAAAGAATTCAAAAAGATTTTTGAAAATTTCAGCTAAGTTAAATCAAAATTTCACCAAAAAAGTTAATCTTCAATCAAATAGTTGAATTTTTAATAAAAAAAGATCAATTATCAACGAAAAATGTAATAGTTGATATTTCAATCAAAAAAAAATTTTAATTTTTAATCAAAAACAGTTGAATTGATTCAAATAGGCAAATTCCAACAAAATAGTTGGATCCTCTCAAAAAAGAGAAATATCAGAACCGGTTGCATTTTTAACTAAATGGATAACATGTTTTCTTAAACAGATGAATTTTCTACATAATAGTTAATTTTTTTAACCCGAAAATATGATTTTTTAACAAAAAAGTTAATTTTCAACCTAACAGTTAAATTTTCAACTAAGGAGATGAAGGCTGAAAAAAATTATGAATATTCACCAAAAAATAAATTGTTAACAATTAGTTGAATTTTTAACCAAAAAGAAATGAATCATCAACAAAAAGTGTAATAGTTCATATTTCAAATAAAATATATTTTAATTTAAAATCCAAGAGTTGAATTCATCCAAAAAGATGAATTTTCAATAAAATAGTTGAATTCTCAACAAAAAAATAAAATCAATAAAATAGTTGAATGCTCAACAAAAAAGTAAAATCAATAAAATAGTTGAATTCTCAACCAAAAAAGATAAAATTTCTACCAAAATGGAAGAATTTTCTAACCAAAAAGACAAATTTTTAACGAAATAGTTAAATTTTCAACCAAAAAAGTTTTTTCAGTCAACAAAGACAAAACATTTCTACCAAATTATAATTTGAGGGAAAAAATCATTCTTTATACAAAATAAAAATTTCGAATAACTATTTATTTTTTAAGTTTAGTTGTTTATTTCTTTTCACTATATATTGGATAAATTTTCGGAAATTTTTCAAAGTCTTAAAATATTTGTAATCACTTCAAAACTTCTTAAATTTCTGAATATCTTTTAAACTCACTCGAATTATTCCTAAAATTTTGAAAAATCTTTCAAACTCAATAAATCGCCTTAAAATCTTCCATATTTTTTCGGTATTTTAATCGATCGTTTGAAATGTTTTGATATCTTTAAATATTCTTTAAAAATTATTTTTTACAAATAAACTGTCATTAAAATTTGCTTAAAGAATCTTAGAAAACTGTTTTTATCATCTTAAGAATTTTCAAAATCTTTCAAAAGCGTCAACATTTTATTTCGAAATCTTCAAAATCTGCATTTTTTTCAAATTTTTAAAAATGTGTTGAAATTATTTTTGCATCGCTTCAAAACTTCTAAGAGTTTTAAATATCTTTTGAAATGATTCGATTTTTCCCTATTTTTTTTTAATTCTGCAAAATGAAGAAAGTGTTTCGAATCATTTTAAATATTTTCATAAAATTAATGTTTCAAAATTAAAAATCAGTTTAAATTTTTCTAGGAATCTTAGGACAATTTTTTTATAATACATCTAAACCTTCAAATATCTTTTGAAATTATTCAGTTTTCCGAAAAATATTTAAAATTCTGAAAAATTAAAAAAATTGTCAATAAATGTTCCTGATTTTTTTTTGACATATCTTGAAATCTTTAAAACTCAAAATTACTCATTTAAATCAAAACCTAAATCATCTGAAGTTTCCCAAATAACTTATTATCAGTACATGTAATTTTTTACTACCGGAACCGACATTTTTTTACCGGTACTGACAGTAAGAAGTTAACAAATTATAGTGTAATAGCAAAATTTTAGGAACAGAATTATTTCTTGTTGTTGAAAAATCATTTACAGTCAAAACGTTCTCTGTTTAATAATGTTACAAAAAAAGCCATTATTTATTAAAATTGAATTATTTAAAAAAAAATGGTAAGTAGCGACAGTAATAAAAAATTTAATTACAAGAACTATCGTTAAATAATTACTTTCAATAAATTATTAATAGAGAACATTTCTCCAAAAACCTGATTTTTGGCACAACTACCTCAAATAATTTTTTTATTGATTATATTTTTTGTTCGATTAATTAATTTTCTCAACCCTGTATTATATACTTATAACAGGTGCTAAAATAATTTTTATAACTGAGCATTTATTACTGCACCATTTTTTGTTTGAATTGTTCCAAATAAAAAGCTTCCAAATTCAAATCCTTGAAAACTGAACATTTTCAAAATTTCATGATTTGAAAATATATGTAAATGTATGTTAATAAACATCATTGTCTGAATTTCAGAAATGAGTTCTATGATTTTAAGAATGAAAATGGTATTGTCAGTTTTTTTTAGAAAGAAAAAAAATTATTTTTTATTGAAAAAGTTCTAAAATTACAAGAAATAATTATTTTAACAATAGTTTTTGTAATTGAATTTTTTCTTGCTGTTCCTACCAATTCTTTGAAAATGGTTGAATTTTAATCAATCATGGCTTATTTTTTCAGGGAAAACATTTTCTAAGGCTTTACTGTTTCCAATTTTGATGATAAGGCTTTAAATGTAGTTATTTGTTTTAAAAACGTTTTCTTCCAAAGAAAATGTTTTAACTATTTCAGTCTTAGAAAATTTATTTTCGAAATTGAAAACAGTACAGTTGTAGATAATTTTTTCCCGAACAAATATGCCATCATTTATTGGACGATTTTTTCAAAAATTGGTAAGAAATGTTCAGAAGTATGTTTGTTCAAAATTGCATAATTTCAAAATTAGTTGCGTTGAAATTCGTACTACTGAAAATTTATTATATAAGTTGAAATTGTAAAAATTTCTGATAAAAGGACACAAACTTGAAGAATTTCAAACGTGAAAATATTACTGAAGAAATAAAAATTTAGATGATAATTTTCGTAAATTAAATAAATAAATAAAATCAATGAATTAAATTAATTAATTTTTTTTTTGTATAAATGATTAATATCGTGAAAGGCGGAAATTCTCTGGGATTAATCGAATGAATAATTCAATCCTCTAATAACATACTCTAAATGTCTGGGAAACCTCCTAACTTTTTAAATTGTCATACTTCGCTAAACGGTCTAATTCGGAGAGTAACTAATTATCTCTATCGTATATATCGTTCTTCCTACTTCTTATCTTCAAATTAACGAAACTGAAACCATTCTAGCAAAATGGTAGTAAAAACTGTTTTTTTTATGTGTACAGATAAATAATAAATTGTATTGCTGTGAACAGTGTATAATACTGATTAGTGACCAACAGTATCTTTTTTCCTTACGCGAAGTAGATACGACCTCCATTTTTATTTACATTTTTTCTCGTCTATTTCTGTGACTTTATCACTGAGTTATATACCTATATATAATTATGCATAAGTATTATACTTTTATTATAATAATGTTTTTATTGTCCTTGTTTATCAGTCACAAGAAGATACTTCTTCGATTCGTTGACCTTGCGGTTTCAACTTTCATTCAAGAAGGCAATAAACCTCATTAGCAAATTTTTCATTTCGCGATGAATCATATAATAGGGATAGAAACATTGGAAGTTCCTATTGCTCATTATTGATTTATGTTTCAGAATTTCAGATTTAATTAATTAATTAATTATTAATTCATTATTTTTTTATCAATGCGGAGGTGCTATACAAAAGGGGATATCCAATAATTCTCCTTCCCTTTTCATGAAAATAGGGGAATAATAGGGGAATTAATTCTTTTAAATAAAATTGATATAGATAACATATTGAATTCAATATGAACGGTTTTAGTTCATCTTTGAAGCAAGAGACGAATTTTCAGCCAAATTGTTTAATTTTTAGCTAAATCGAATTTTCAACTAAATGGTCGAATTTTCAAACAAAGAATATTAAACTTCAACCAAAAGTAGTTGCATTTTCAACCAAATAGTTAAAATTTCAACCCAAAAAGATGAATTTTTCAGAAGACGGTTGAATTATCGATCTGTAATGCGGAATTTTCAATAAAAAAGATCATTTTCAACCAAAAAAGATGAATTTTCAATCGAATATTTGAATCTTAAAAAAAAATAATTTTCAACGAAACAGTTGCATTTACAGCCATATCGTTGAATTAAACAAATCTATTTTCAACTAAAGAGTTTCATTTTTAACTAAATATTATTTTTTAATCCAATAGTTTAATTTAAAAAAGTGTAATTTTCAACAAAACAGTTGAGTTTATTTACAACCAAATAGTTCAACCTTCAAGCAAAAGAGACGAATTTTCAACGCAATAGTTGAATTTTTAACCAAATAGTTAAATTTTTAATCAAGTAGTTGAATTTTCAACTAAATGATCGAATTTTCATACAACAAATATTAAACTTCAACCAAAAGTAGTAGCATTTACAACCAAATAGTGGAATTTTCAACCCAAAAAGATGATTTTTTCAGAACACGGTTGAATTATCAATCTTTAATGCGGAATTTTCAATAAAAAATATCATTTTCAACCAAAAAAGATGAATTTTCAACCGGATATTTGAATGCTCAAAAAAAAGGAATTTTCAACGAAACAGTTGCATTTACAATCATATCGTTGAATTAAAACAAATCTATTTTCAACCAAACAGTTTCATTTTTAACTAAATATGATTTTTTAATCCAATAGTTTAATTTAAAAAAATTGTAATTTTCAACAAAACAGTTGAGTTTATTTACAACCAAATAGTTGAACCTTCAAGCAAAAGAGACGAATTTTCAATGTAATTGTTGAATTTTTAACCAAATAGTTAAATTTTTAATCAAGTAGTTGAATTTTCAACCTGAAAAGATAAATATTTAAACAAATGGTCGAATTTTTAAACAAAAAATGATTAAACCTAAACCGGAAACAATTTCCTTTTCAACCAAATAGTTAAATTTTCCAACGAAAAAAAAACGAATTCCTTAGAAAATAGTTCAATTGTCAACCTAAAAAGTATAATTTTCAACAAAAAATAGTTGAATAAAAAACAAATCTATTCTCAACTAAACAGTTGCAGTTAAATCCAAAATGTTGATTTTTCAAGCAAAAGATACGAATTTTCAACCAAATAGTTAAATTTTCCAGCCAGAATAAAAACGAATTTTTTAGAAAGCATTTGAATTATCAACCTGAAAAGTAGAATTTTGAACAAAAAATATTTAAAGAAAAAACAAATCTATTTTCAATTAAACAGTTCCAGTTACAACCAAATTGTTGAACTTCCAAGAAAAACATACGAATTTGCAACAAAATGGTTGAATTTTTAACCAAATAGTTAAATTTTTAATGAAATAGTTGAATTTTGAACCCAAAAAGACGAATTTTTAACATAACAATTGAATTTTCAGCCAATAAGGATCACATTTTAAAAACTTGTGAAATTTTTAACCAAATAGTTGCATTTTTATCCAAGAAAGATGAAATTTCTACTAAAACAGATGAATTTTTAAATAAAAATGGCAAATTTTCAAAAAAATAGTTGAATTTTCATCTAAAACATATATCAGTTGACTTTTTAATACCAAAATATGAATAGATTTAAGACGTTCACGATGATCCATTATAATAAATTTAAATTAAAATTTTTTAAATAAAACTTAAAATTTTTAATTTAAATTTATTACCAAAATATGAATTTTAAACAAAAAGTAAATTTTCTATGAATTAATTGAATATTCAACAAAACTGTTGAATTATCAACCTGAAAAGTAGAATTTTCAACAAAAAATAGTTAAATGAAAAAAAAATCAACACCCAAGAATAAAATCCAGCTAGTTTTGGTTAAACCTTAATTCTTTTTGGTTTTAAAGTTTACTATTATATTTTGGTTTGAGAATTTATTATACACATGTTTAGATAGAAAATTCGCCATTTTTGATTAAAAATTCAACTATGTATTTGGTTGAAAATTCAACAGGTTCTGGTTGAAGTTAAATAATTTTCGTTTGTGAATTCGATGACTCGGTTTAAAATAAATTTGGTTGATGTTGGAAATTCACCTTTTTTTGGTTGAAAATGAACTTTTTTGTTAAATATTCAATTAATTTGTCAAAAAGTCATCTTTTTTAGTCGAAAATTCAACTGCTTTTTTAAATCAATTTTTTTGTTTGAAAATTAAGCTATTTGGTTGAAAATGCAAAGGTTTTGGCTGAAGTAGAATCATTTTTGTTAGAAAATTTGACCATTTGGTTTAAAATGAATTTTGCTTTGAAAATTCATCTTTCTTGATTGAAAATTAATCTTTTTTTTGAAGATTCAACTATTTAGTTAAAAAGTCACCTTTTTGGTAGTTAATTTAACTGCTTCGTTGAATCAATTTTTTTGTTTAATAATGCAACTATTTGGTTAAAAATGCAACAATTTTTGGTTAAGGTTTATTAATTTTTGTTTGAAAATTCGTCTTTTCAGGGTTTCGTAGCCTCGGGTAGAAACCCTTATGGTTTCAGTCTGGTGTCCATTCGAACGTCCGTCCGTCATACGAACCAATATAGACATAGGTCCCAAAACTGACATAGGACCAAAAATTGCCATAGTACCCAATATGGACATAGGGCCCAAAACGGACATAGCACAAAAAATGGACATACGGCCCAAAATTGTCATAGCACCCAAAATGAACATAGGGTCCCAAATTGACATGGGACCCAAAATTGACATAGGACCAAAAATTGTCATAGAACCCAAAATTGACATATGGCCCAAAATTGGCATAAGACCCAAAATTTTCATAGTACCCAATATGGACATAGGGCCCAAAACTGACATAGCACCAACAATTGACATAGGGTCCAAAATTGACATAGGACCCAAAATGGTCATAGTACCCAATACGAACATAGGGCGCAAAACTGACATAGCACACAAAATTTACATACAGTCCAAAATTGTCATAGCACCCAAAATGAACATAGGGTCTCAAATTGGC